>JAGFPH010003720.1:110379-122652 GCA_018207615.1 Philaenus spumarius
CCCCCACACCCACCACCACCCCCACACCCCGGGTCACGTGACCAAATGCGGCTCTCTGATTGGCTAAATCGTAGTCCCATAAGAGCCCATGTTGGGGACAAAGGGGCGGGATGACTACTGATGGTGATAGTGACAATTAAGATTTAAGTTGATTTCACAGTCGTATTCAGGGAGAGAGTTGTTCTAGTTGATCAGCTTGTGTTTTTAAAAAGTCTATGAACTAACAACTCAGTCTGGTCTTTTTTTTAATTTGTACGTAACTAAGAAATTTGTAATGACACAGCCTTGTACCCAGGTTACATGAGAAAGAGTTCTCTCTAAATCTCTAATCACGACCCAAGAGCTGCTATCACTATTGATGTTAAAGGCAGTTGAAAGAGATGTATTTCAAAACCTTGACAAAAACTTTGTTATAGATGAATTGGCAACTTCAACTAATAGACCAGTCAATAGAGCAAAATAAAAGACTAATTTTGTTTTTAAATTTAACAACAAGCGACATACACAGTGACTTTCAGGGTAGCACACAGTTATGTAAAATTAAAAAACTATCGGGCAATGAGCTTTTGCTCATTTTGTATAAACAAAAATAACAATAAATTAGAACTTTTTCAGTTTTTCGTTGATATTATAAAATTTCATGAACGGATCACGAGACTTCCAATAGGACATTTGTAGAGAATTAAAAAACCTACAAACAAACTTGTTTGCAGCCCTATCGGACCTTTTCCCCCGAAAAAAGTGGGAAAAACACTTAAAAATTACTATTTTCAAAAATTCATATCTTTCTTAATTTATAATATTAAGGGAAGATCTTTCGAAAAATTATTGTTTGTTATGTGTACTTCAAACCGGCGGAAGATGAAATTTAAAATATTATGCACCTTAGAATCAATCATTTTAGCCACGGATCAATTATTATAATATTAATTATAAGTGATTTTCTACTCACGTCAATGATCCTTGTCTGTTTTTCACCTAAAAACAATTGCAATTTCGGACTTATCAGTCCATCATCAGGTTATATATAAAAACACTACGAACATAGAATAACATACAAACAACACATATTCACTCCGTTTGGAGATCGTAAAAGTTCAATGCGCACTGTCGTATCGCGAACTTGACGTGCACGTCGTTTGGTGAATTAGCACTGACTCTAATTCAAACAAATTTTACCTCTTTATAATATTAGTATAGATACTTACTGATGAAAAGTTATCGGAGGGCTAACGGTTTTATCCGCTTCTCTCACGCTGCAACCAAAACCCACAGAACAAGGCATTATAACATAAAAAATAAACGATACCAGGAACTGGCACATACTTTCTCACGAACATATTTAAATTATTAAACAGATTTAAATGTAGGTGGGGAAGAATAGGTGATTTAAAGTAGGAGATTAACTAATAAATATTATTATTATTATTATTATTATTATTATTATTATTATTATTATCTAGAGAGAAAACTATTCGATCGATTTCGAACAAATTTGCACCAAACACGTCAATTATTCCTGTTTTTGAAAAACAACCTCCTTTTTGGCCAAAAAAATCCCCATAAATCAGTCATTATTATTATTATGATTAGCTAAACGAGAATTTTTAGAAAGATGCGGTTTTTTACACATATGATAGGGTACATTAAAGGCTACAAATAAACCAAATTTTATCAAAATCGTTAGAGCCGTTTTTTTATAACGATTTCTTGGCCAAAAATGGGGTTGTTTTTCAATATGTTTCAAAACCGTTTTTCGTGCATCTGTACAGGCCTACTTGACATGTCTGGTGCAAATTTGTTTGAAATTGATCAAATAGTTTCGCTATACATACAGACAAACATTTTGTAAAAAAAACTTTCTTGGACTCAAGGGGTCCCAAAACGGATATTTCCACAAAAATCTCAAAATCGATTTTTTTGCGATCACTATACTTTCTCTATAATACAGTACAGTGAGAAAGTAAAATAACAAAACACAAAAAAAAAACTTCAATAACAAAGATTAAACAAGGAGTAACATAAACACACGTGGATAGTTCTGATGTAACGTGGAAATTGTGTTAAACTGCGAAAGGGTGTGTTATTGAGGGCAAAGGAGTGGGGGTTAGAGAGCGGGAGTCGACTCACATCCTCCTACAATATGCCGCTTCTATTCTATTCAATATTCTGTAGTCCGCCCCTTCCCATAGTGTTCAGTGTGAATGAAACTCACATGTGCGTCCTTAGCAGTGAACGTGTTAATAGCTTTCTTACGAACTGAACTTAAAAAATTTAATTTACTTAATATTGTCAGTAGACTTGAATGGATATTAAGTTGTTATCAACTAAGTTTCAAAACAATATTTGGAAACATTGCATTTGGCAGATAAAATTCTCTGTACCTCAAAATTCGATTTATTCAAGTGTTGTGTTTATTTTTTCCAAACAATATCTGTTTTATTATTCCAAACAAGTAGTGAAGAAATATGTCTACGAACGACATTGTCTGAAAAAATATTACTTTAGTTTCTTTCCAGGTTAGATTAAACCACGTCGAAGCTTGTCACATTGAAGCATGTAGGCGTGAATACATTAAACAAGATTTACATAACACCAAACAATAAGGGCGAGTATTGGGGTAGTTTACAAAGATATGTAGCATCTACTAACCGTACAAGTACAGTATATCAAACATTATGCAAAAATAACTTTTGTAATTAGATTGTAATTAACTGATTACGATAATGAAGGACTTTTGTCTGAAAATATATTTGTGAAAATGATATTACTTTTACAAAGACTGGATATTTTTTGCCTGCGCACCCAATTTGTATGGAGATTATTCACCTCACAGAAAGTGATGAGTGCGACAGTACCAAATGAATGACAATGTATGCCCCAAAAACCTTGAAGCTGTTCCTTTGTTACCACTATCCCCTCCAGTGGCATTAAGAAGAGTGAGATCCAGTAGATCGACTTTAAATAAAACAAAAGGAGGACACAGTGCAACCAGTGACGATGCCACGAAACAAACCAAATAAATAAATAAATACAAAATGAAAGTAAAACAATATTAATTGTTTGGTCAACTTATTGTAAACTGTACACACTAACAATACATAAAATATCTATAATAGGAACTAACCTAAAACCACGTTATATATATATATATATATATATAAGAAATATATTTGCAGGAGAAAATACGCTTGAATTTATTGTATTATGAAATATTCTATTAAAACGCTGAAAAAATCAAGACAGTGTTACATTGTTAGCCTTAAGACTACCCAATTATATCTATATTAAATTTATAAAAAAATATACAATAAATATAAACAAACATACATACATATACATATATATATATAATTAGTTCGTTGGCCAACTAAAAGTAATAAACCGTATGGGTTATAAAAAAGTATATATATATATTTAATTTATAATTTGCCTTTTTGCCGATAGTATTGCATGCTAGGTATTCAGAAATGTAAAACATCACTCAACCACAATTCACTTTTGTTCTAAGACTAGAAAAACCTTAGTTCTCTTAAGCTTGGTCAGGGGATGACTATTGGTCCTTTTAGGGGTGGAAATATATAATTCAACTGCCCAGGGTTCTAAATGACGGATCACTATAAGGTTCAAGGATTATAATAATAGAAATCAACCAATTCATATACCTTGCAATTCTTATATTTTATAATTGAGTGGTTCAGTGGTAGAATGACACTATTTTAACAATTAACAAACAACTACAATACCTAACTGACTTTACATCAAATAACAACATCTACTGAATTTACATTAAATAACAACACTACTGACTTTGCATTAAATAACAACCCTAACTGACTTTACATTAAATATCAACTACCTTGATTCTATCTATAATTACTATTAATTATATCCCAAGACGAAACACTCACAATAGCAATGACCAAAACACAGTTCTTAAAATATGAATATTAGACAGTCTGTTTGCCTACCTTCTGTACCAGTACTTCCCAAGTATATTTCAGCTGGATCCGCCGAACACTATAGGCTTCGGCCTACACCGTATATCTTTCCCAAAACACTGCCCTGTCCCATCAACAGGGCTCCCGGCCGTCTTCCAAAACTATCTGGCCCCGTATCTAGGTCAGTAGGGCCCTTTTATAGTGAACTGAGTTGACATAACTAGGTCTTTAAAGTATGCCTAGCTTCTGTCAGCACTTACACAATATTTTACAGTCTTACCCAACCATGTTCTATATTCTGTGTTCTCGCCTTGGGACTTATAAATCTTAAACTACTCTTTATTACATGTAATTATTAAATAATTCCTAGTCCTACACTATTAATCCTAACAGTCCCTCTGGAAAGGGGTTGGAGAAGTTATTCAACCATGGCAGAAAATCAAATGATCTTGAAAGTTCAGTCTCTCTCCTTTATAGTTTATTTAACATAACTTTAGTATTGGACAGCATTGGTGGGCCTATCTACATCATGACAGCCCGGTACCAAAGTTATGTTAAATCAAGTATAGTTGGACCAGCTTTAGCTATTAAAATTAAACTGAATCAATATGGCTGTCTTCACACATTGATTTGCACAGATATACTAAAATCAACTTAATACCTTTTAAAACTGTTCAAATTCAATTTAACCTTTCAAATTGATTGATTAGTTCACAGGGGCGTTGTTAAAAGCATTTTACAAATCAACCAAAGCTTAAGAATTAATCATCAGTTGCTAACAACTCGATCTGTCTGCCTTTTTCTGCCAATTATATAGCTTAGATTGCTTAACACAAGCAGACAGCACTGTTTAATTATATAATCGTTAAGCTCACATAGGTTTTAGTAAGAGAAATTTGTAAAACAGTTACTCTTAACTACACTAATTAGTTGTAAGAAAAAATAAAATTGGTCTGATTTTTCTAATAGTTAAGTAAAAGTTACAAGACAAATAATGTGGCCAGTTTTAGGTTATATTTGAAACAGTTTACTTTAAAACAAAAGAAATAATATATATACTAACGCACCTGGTTTTCTGTGAAATATTTCTTGTATTAATTGGACAATTCGACTGAAAGTTTCTACTAGCGGTTGCCACATGTTCAGAACCAAAGACGTTGAACTGTTATCTTACATTTCCATGAGGTAAGAAACAGCTGTTCGTTAGGCCTTGCAGATAAGCGCGTCTATGTTTAGGGAGGGTGAGGGGTCCGGTTTCCAGTTTGAGACGGAGTTAATTATTTAGCGGAGGGAAGTTGTTTCACCTTACAGAAACCAAACAATGAACAGAATTCAAAAAGTTTAAATGAATTATTAGTTAGGGCCATTCTATACGGACGGCAAATGCGTCGCGCTATATTTTGTTTTACAGGTCAATGGAGTTTATGTGTAGCACCTATATGGGTGAACTTACCCCCCGCGGAAGCCATGCTCACTTCCAACGCGACCTGTCCTGCAACTAACGCTATTTTCGCGACGGCATTGCCGCGAGGTTCCTTCTATACGGACGCTATTGCCGTCACAGCATCGCGGGACGGGAGGTCGTTGATTTCGCTGTCCTCAATCTGTCTTGTGAAGGATTGAGAATGAAATAATAATTTACATGTAAACAAATTTTTTTATTTATTCTCTACTTTTTGTTATAATAATATTTCATTTTTGGGCAAAGTATATATATTCCTAAATTACTATATTTAAATTAGGCCTAGTTTTGTTAGCAGACTTGATGTAGGAACATAAAAACGGGTGTTTTCAAAATAAGAAATTTAATTTGATATATATATTTTTATACAGTTTTATTTATAACTAAATTAAAGGAACTGAAACACAACTAACCCGGTGTGCACAGCGTCCATGATGGCATCTCCACTAAAAGCTGGTGTGACCTTGGTCAGCGCGACTACATTTGCGTCCGCGTACTTTGGAAAAGCGCGACATCCATGGGCTAAGTAAAATAAAACTTATAATGCAGGAGACTAACGATGGACTTTATTTTGTAATATAGAAGCAGCGTAATTCTTTGCTCGCCTATTGTGTCAGGATTTTCTATTGTTAAGGGATAAAAGTTTAGTGATTTGAAAAATCAATTGTTATAGTGGTAATTTTAACCGTGGAAAAAGTAATTACACTTTTTAAGTTTCAAAGTAATGTTTTCGTCAGTTTTTTGAAGTAGCGTTACAATAAATTTGCATACAAAAGGATAATTAAAACATTAATCTATAATGAGGTAATCTATCAAATATGGCCTTATTTTAAAGGTAAATGTATTTTTAGGACTTAATTTATTGAAGGCATTTGGTGGTTAGAATTGTTGTCCAGGTAATATAGTTTGAATTGGTGTAGGCTAAATTTTAAATGAAAGTATAATCAGTAAAAAAAATACAAATAAGAATTAATCCCACGTTTACAATTAAAAAACTAAATGCAAAGTACAGATAGTGCCAAGTAGCGTGAAGCGTCACTTGAGCATGCGCTGTAACGCCTTACCCTCTCCTACTCGACTGTGAGTCTTCAGTACAGTCACCACCAAAAAGTGTTGATATACAATCAACACGACTACACATAGCAGACATGAATTAGGTAGGGCAGGCGGCTCTGACTGTACTCCGCCGCGAGAGGGGAAATGTGGTGGGAGCCGGCGTAGGAGACTTGCACACCTCCTCTTCGCGCTCCATCCTAATTGGCGCTATCTGTACCTTACGTCTGAGACCTTTCCGGGATTGACGGTAACTCAGTTGATAGGCTAACGTTTAAATACACTGCAGTTCAGATGAGTTAGGTCAGAATACAGGCATATTGACTTTGTCTTTATTCGAATGTTATTCCACTCTTCGTCGTTTAATGTGTGTGTTTCTTTGGTCATGCTCCAAACGGAGTTGTTAAAAAGGATATGTCTCTTACATGGACATCGGAGCCTTCATATATCTGTTAAGGCCTTTTCACACCGCGTTCACAGTATGTCACGTGACGTCTCGTGACAGACGTGCAATTCACACCGCCACAGACGTCTGTCAGGTATTTTGACTTCGATTCAGCTCTGTCAAGTCAGTTCAGTTGCTGTTCTACTAATGATTTTTTTCTATTTTCTGTACCTTACTTTATATGTAATATTTTTAAAGTAATTTCTGTATAAAAATAATACCAGTTTGTATTAAACATGCCTGTTTCCTTAAAGTCTTGGTTTTTAAACCTTGAAGGATTTTGTTCTAAGTTGAATTTTACATTAAAGAGTAGAAATAATACAAATGTATTCTAAAATTAATATTGATGTACGCGTAATAAATATTAACACCATACATGGTGTTAATAATATTATTAAACTAAACACTATTGACTATTTTGGGAGGTTTATTATGAAAATAACTGTTTATAACATACCATGATGACATCAAATAAATATTACATTGCTGCCTATACAAAAGTTTTTTTTTTAGCTTAAACCAGTACAAAAAAGAACTGCTTAACTCATTCACTGGATAATGTAAGCCCATTAAAATCAACTGCCCTAAAACATGTCGTTTAAATAAAATATCTTTTATCCTTATTTTTTGTCGCAGTTCCTCTGCTATTTCGCCCCATCCTATTCCTTTAAATGTCTGTCTCTGTATTCTTCCAAATCTACATTCCACAGTACTGGACGGGTTCCGACAGCTTCGATTAACTGCTCCATAACAAATAACGAAAAAACTAACAATACAGCAACTTGTAACGAGTTAACGAAACTGAGCGACAGAGGGCGTGGTCAACTGCGTGTTGAGGTAGTGGGTCAGTGCGCATGCGCGAGTCCACAGACGTTTGAAAAGATCGCTCTCGGAGCGATCCCGCAGATTCGTCTGTCGACATATGTGGCGTCTATGGGGCTCTGCGAAGTCGGTGTGAATGGCACCATTTAAAACTATGGAAACGGATCTTTTTAAAATCTGTCACGTGACATAGTGTGACTGCGGTGTGAAAAGTCCTTTAGTGTTGCTTGAAGAGAGCATGGAAAGTGTTGAGTCTGTCAGAGCGGAAAAACTCGAATGTCTTAACTAGTACTCGTACCATTCTAAATTTCTAGTTATAAAGACATAATTTTCACATGCTTTGATTACAAAATGCGTTATATATTCCATATACCACAATCAAAATGTGTTGCTGGTTGTGTCGTCATCAAAGTCGTATCAATTAGGGCTTCACCACTAACCGTACTACCTATGGTAAATCTACTAATTGTGTCTAATAGTCTCGTTAAAACTATCAGTCGATTTCATAGCTGTATTGGGAGTATCTTCAATACACAAAGCATTGCGTGCTTCGCACGCCAACCCCTCGGGAGAATCCACCATATGGCTTTGAACCGGATATTGTTCGATTTCCTCATAAGTGGGAGTTTTCTTTACACCAAAATTTCCGAGATCCATTGCTCAGGTAAATGATAAACACGTCCGAGGAGAAATCAAGTTTAGTAACTGAAGCCTAGAATAAGTTTCTCTAAGAACAATGCTATTGACGCGAAAGCCTAAAAGGTTTCAGTTGAAGGTATTTGCTCAGTGTTTTGTAGTTCTGAACGGGGAAGATTCAGCTCTGCGGTCAACCAGTATTTCTCAACAAAACTGTTAAATCGGTTCGTCTAGATCTCGTTGCATATTGCAAACTGACCAAGTGGAAAATGTCTAGCGTTTTATTTTTAGCTTTTGAAATATTTCTCGGTGTGGGGCTTCTAAAAAAACGCCAAAGGTCCCATCTTTTCACTTTTAACGTTTGAATTTTCAAATTTACGCTCATGCACCCAAAACTTAGTAGTATGTTTATTAGCGAATTTTCATAGGAAAAATGAGCTATTGCAGTCGCCCTTATGGTAAAAGCCAATGTCGGGAGTAGCAAATGAGCACCGATCATGGTCCCCAGAACACGTTTTGGGGTGCCATTAAAAATCATACATGTGTTCGCACTCAAACGGCCGCATTTTAAGTCCGATTTGGTTCAAATTTGGTACACATGTTGGTTGTCTACGTCGCTCGGACGAGTTCGTTAGCCAAAAAAATCCAACAACCGAAAACGCGTTTTTGACCGGAAATAACTGTTTTTTAGATTTTTCTTACGAGAATGAATTTGTTTTTGAGTTTTTCCTACAAATATAAATTTAGGATGTTATTCTGCACATTTTGTTTTTTACGTGACCTTATAGCTCGCTTGGTTCCCCGAAAATCGATCAAAACGTAAAATACCATAGAAGTACCCAGTTCAAAGCCATGTGGAGGATTCTACCGTGGATGCATTGTTTATTGAAGATACTCCCAATACGGGGGTTGGCGTGCGAAGCACGCAATGCATTGTGTATTGAAGATACTCCCAATATGCGGAATGGCGTGCGAACTATGTTGCACCTATTCAGCACCATCGTGAATAGACCTATTTCCCAAATTGTTGTTTGACACCCTAAAACATAGGCATATAAACTTAATTTTGGAAATTTGCTCAACTCATGTCAGCGGTTCAGCTGCGTGGTCGAATTATATAATTGAATATTCACTTATGCGCACCATTTTAACACAACATTGTACAGAATACTAAATGATAATAACGTAATTTTCCGAAAAAAAAAACATAGACAAACACATTTTTTAATAAATGAAGGTAGTTGATCTGATATGATGACACAGTGTTGCCAAAATGAACATTATAACGTGCAAAAAAACTTTGTGGCCACCCTGTACAAGCAATAATTACGTATTGCTTGTATTAACATATTCAATTGTTTCTAAATTTAAAATTTATGTAATTTGACTACACTAAAATATGTTTTTTACTTTATAAGCGCATTTTTACAGTTTTTTCTTTGCATTTACTTCATTACTCTTCCCAATTTACCTCGGCAGTGGTTTTTACCAATGATGAATACTATTGCAATCTATTCCGTCCATTGTACACTTTTTGTTAAACTTAGTAATATTTAATGTTAAACGTTTCGGACGGCCGCCATTTTGAAAATATATAAGACTATGGGAAACCCCTGCGTGCTCCGCACGCCAACCCCGTTTGAGCCTTCTATACACGTAATTATGTTTTCTTTATAATAAAAGTGTAGGATTAATAATAACCTCAAAGCTAAGACGGTAAATAATGTTAAATGTTCAAATCAAGTTATTTCATATATTTTAAAACAGCAGTTATAACAAAGGTTAAAAGAACCAGGTCTACACTTTAATAACAACGTAACCTACAAGTTGTAAATACAAATAATTGCTTCAAAGTTTGAAACCAGCTGTTAATGGAAATATTAGAGCAAACAGCTGTTTTATCTGTTATTTTATTCAATTGGTTGATATGGTAATAAATGTAAATACATGTGTTGGTTCATTAGTCTAGGCCTAACCTAAAAACATTTTCCGGCTAAACTTACAAAAGTTTAAATAAAAATGAATTATAGCCTATGTTACTCAAGGATAGTGAAGCTTTTTATTAGTAAAACTATTTTTCAGTCGGTTCAGTAGTTCCAGAGATTACTCCCTACATTCAAACAGACAAACAAATTTTACCTCTTTATAATATTAGTATAGATAAAGCTGGTATTGTTGGTGTTCTGGCGAAACACAACGTATTGCATGTGTATTCCAAATTTCGATTCATTTTGTGTCTAATTTTATTTTTTGAAATAGAAAAACATTGTCGACAGACGAACACGCAATAGTTTTTATTGTATCCCGAATCACTTCCCAATGTTATAGCTCGTACGTAAAAAAACTGTAATCATAAACTAACTTGTAAGTAATATTTTATCCTTGTTATGTTCATACATTTATTATGCCTAATAAATATAAAAGGCACATTGTCAGTAAGGCTTACACCGCTGGGTAAACTACCCTAATTGTCGACCTTATTGTTAGTTATTATGTAAACCCTGTTGAATACATTCACACAAGTACCTCTCTGCAACGACCGTACTTAAAGTGGTTTAATCCAGTGTAGGAATATAATAGTCGCTCTTATTCTAGGAAATGTGGGCAATACGTAAACAAGCTTTGCTCGGAAAATGTTAACGTAAGACTCAGAGAAAACATATTTTGAATTTTATGAAGTGTGCTTTTAAGTGTTTATAGAATTCAGGCAACAATAAATTGGTTCTAATATATATATCTTTGAAGTTAGGGAAAAAGGGCTTAAGTCAGAAATTGTTAACGAATTGTTACTGTACGAATAAAATATATATTGTTTGTGATTTCAATGGTTACGCGGTCAAACATCAATGGTAAAAAAGTCGAAGTTATATAAAAAAACAATTCTTCCTGGTTTTTTTTTATATATATAATATACACATACATATTTATAATCTTATAAAAATTATGCAAAACATCCCAAGCCGGAGACCAGGTATCTAGTCATATCCCGTCAGCTTGGAAGCGAGCCAACCACCGTTTGCTTTACTTCCGCCCTCCTACCCTCAAACCACAGATATGAAAAGTTACCTGGTCTAGCCGAGATTCGAACCCAGTATCTTCTGATCAGGAAGATTCTACGCTATCCACTCAGCTATCATGGCTCGGCCGAACCAGCCGCCATTTTGAATTTCAACTTTCATAAGAGCAATGCTAAACGGGTAATAACGATCAAAAAATTATTCTGAATGTGTAATTTTAAAGGTTAGATGAGTCCGAATTTGGCTATCTTTTAGTTTTTAAAATTTGTTTTTAACTAAATTTGTTCTTCTACTTAACTCAAAATCAAAGTTTGCAGTTGTTTTTCTTATTCAATAATGCAAATATCAACAATGTAAAAAGATCCCCACATTCGAGGCTTAGTTAACTTTCAAATAAAAGTAATTTCAGTAATGTTGGATAATTTTATGACGACAAATTCACGTTATTGTGGAAGCATGTATGCGCTGAATTTCGTGTTCCTTCTCGAGTGTTTAGCCTGCACTCTGGTGGTTATGACATTAAGTTGTTGCTCGAGGAGGAATACTAGAAAGATAATATATCCGTTAATGTTCAATGTGTGAGAGAAAGCTGTGTTTAATAACACATACTGCCATACATTGTCATGCATGCACATTTCAGTACGTTTACAGTCAGGGTTACGTCTGTAACCCTCTATTTTCCGCCTTTATTAAACTGTCCTATATTTGCTACCGGGAGAATGAAAAACTAGTAAACTAAATGCAAGTAGTGTACAGGTCTGCCACTTGGAGAGCTGCGGTCAACTCAGAAATATTTTATCACTCCTGCCGAGCCTTAAGAAATAAGTGTTGAACTGTAGGTATGACCATGACTTTCAGGTATTACAAAATGGCGGAAAGTAGAAAACCATACTTTCA
>JAGFPH010003720.1:122662-141752 GCA_018207615.1 Philaenus spumarius
GTATTACAAAATGGCGGAAAGTAGAAAACCATACTTTCAGGTATTACAAAATGGCGGAAAGTGGAAAACCATACTTTCATTTATTACATAATGGCGGAAAGTGGAAAACACGCCGACATGCAATTACTATAACTTCGTAATCCCTAGAAATAATGAATGTTGTATCATCGTGTACATAAAAAATATGTTTACACATTACGCTATCTTACTGTTTTATCATAGTGCCACAGTTTTGCTGTTTACAGTATTAATAGTTCTGTAGATTGTATACAGATAGACATGTATGAGACCTGCTTCTACACAAATTTATCTGATTCTAGGTTATTGAGTAAAATCGTTACAATTACCTTTCCTCTTTATACTGGATGTATAATTGCTTCCAAATTGGTCGTAAATTTTATTTTTTACAAAATTTTCTAAGATGTACAAGTCGACTTAAACATTTTAATGAGAAGCTAGTCATGTGGCATGTCAAACTTTTTAGGTCAAGCACTTTGAAATAAACATTTTTTTTTTCTTAAGTTTTTTTCTAAAAACTCTTCCTTTTCGAGATATTAGCAACTTAATGTCGATTTATTTCAACACGTTTAGGGCCGCCATTCTGTTTTGGGTGGTCCGATTTTTATTTTCTTCACGTCATTTTCCTAGTTTTAAATATACCTTTAAAATGAGGTATCACATGACCATACTTCCCATTTAAAAATTTCGAGTTGCCCCCAAAATCCCCCATTTTTAGGGGACACTCAAAATTTCCGATTGCTTCAAAAGATACTTTGGGTTAAGTTAGTATCGTTCCCCAAAGGATATTTGCTTGTTTTAACAAACACAAAAGTTAAACGGGGAGGGTGGGACTTTATAACCACCCTGTACAATGTAGTGTGGATTAGCAGAAAATTAAAGTTCTCTATTGTAGAAATAACAAAAACACTCTGGCAATAGTTTCGACGACAAATTAAGTAGAACACAATGAAACTGCTTTGTGAATGGATTTGATTTATTGTTGTTCAATGATTAATTACGTTCACCAGCTTATACAAATGTCCATCATTAATACAATAGCATACTTTTATTTACACACCTGGCTACTGAAGTTTGACTCATTTTTACTACTTCTGCTAATTCTAATGACATAAATGCCAAATTGAAAGTCTAGCCTCTTGCTTTATTCCAACAACTCCTATAAAAGCCATTGTACGTCCGTACGTACATACATACGTTCGTGAGTAATAATTAATATAACAGCTAATTTCATCCATCATCTTGAAAAAAACCCTGCTTAGATTATACTTTGGAGTTATGTTTACAACTGTAATCATTCTAATTTCTTGTGAATTTGTTTTTTTTTAAATATGAGTTACAGAACTAATGTATGCTATAATACATTATAAGATTTGCTTTGAGTTTGAGGTTAGAAACTGAATACAAATACAACCTTTTATCATCAATATATTAGTTTATACAAAATTAAAGAAGAGGTGCCTATTTGTTTAACCTCGGAATTTTCGTACATCTTCGTAAACATATTATAAACATTGTTTTATTATTAATTTCTTCACTATAATATTAACAACTTCTAAATCATTTGATCTATTACTATGAAATAAAAAGCAATTAAAAGATAGTATTTTTATCTTTCTTTAAATATACGATAACATATATAAATACAACATTTTAACAAGTAGGCCTACAGTTTTATAATCCTTATAGTTGTACACATTTTCCATGTTAAAAATCCCTGTCAACATAGTTAAGTAGGCCTAGATAAAGTTTGTATTTTTTAAATAGTATTTTTTGAAGTGAAAACTTCTTATGGCGCGTTAGGCACTTTTTCAAATGGGTAAAAATCTTTGATCTCGCGTGATCGTCAGATATTATTCGTCATCGCCTCTGTGTTTACAAAATAACTCAATTCCAACACAGTCAACGGTAGCATAGTGGTCACGCCTGTCACGCGGGAGACCGGGTTTCGATTCCCCGCCGGGGAGGAATATTTTTATGTATTTTACAAATGATATTTCTTTTTTTTTAATTTCAAATCATAGTCAACATTTAAAATATTAGATATACCATTAATTGAGTTTTTAAATCAAGAGTTTGGCTTAACCATGTCACATGATCGACTTAAAAGCACCACAAGATACAAAACTACAATAGATGCTGTTTTTACAAGACATTTGGATGGATTTCAATCAAAATTATTTGTTTCTTACTTTAGTTATCATAAGCCTATAGTATCAGTTTTAGAATGTACAGATAAAGATAATGATGGCAATGCAAGAGTAATTGAAATTACTGATGAAGATGAGAACTCACATATTTTTATCATTGAAAATACATAATTATATTACGTTTATTTAGTAACATAGGATTCTTGTACATGTTTTAGCTTGTGTATATCACTTGTATAATAATAATAATTTGTATATCTGTTGTACCAGTATTTGGTCAGGTAAATAAGGAACACATTTCTTTTAGCTGTCGTACCAGGTTTAGTTCAAGTAAATAAGTCAAACTTCTTATAGCTGTCGTTCTCGGCTTCAGTCAGGTAAATAAGGAAAACTTATTATAGCTGTCGTACCTGGCTTCGGTCATGTAAATAAGAAACAAATGTTTATATTTAGGACTATCATAAAAAAAAAATTTATAACTGTTGTACCCGTTTTCGGCCAGGTAAATAAGGAAAACATATTACAGCTGTCGTACCTGGCTTCGGTCATGTAAATAAGGAACAGATGTTTATATTTTTGTCACAGCAAATTTTTCATTGCTGTTGTACCCGTCTTTGGTCAGGTAAATAAGGAAAACTTGTTACAGCTGTCGTACCCGGCATCGTTCATGTAAATAAGTAAAAAATTGCATAGATGTTGTAAAAGACTTAGTTCAGGTAAGTAAGTGAAACTTTTTTATAGCTGTCTCCGTCGCTTCTCCGCAATTATTTAAGGATCCATCGAATCTCCGCAAATATTTAAGGCTCTATCTTATCTACACAATTATTTAAGGCTCCGTCGCATCTTCGCAATTATTTAAGATCCCATTACAACATTAATACATTGATTAAAAATACTTCTTAATAACTCAAAAATAAAGTTAACTATATGAAGCTAAAATGTTTTCACTTCTGACGGCAGTCCCACGACTGCCTGTTTTTTTTATTTTTTTACATGTTGTATTTCTGATGTGTACCTGATTAATCTGCCAGTGATTTTTCACGGTGGCTAACCAGTAGTATTATAATGTAAAACGTATTGGCAAAGTGTTAGTTTTGCGTTTAAAAAGGTCAACAATTTTATTTCATTTAGTTTAAACAGTTGGAAATAAACAATATAGTGACATCAAGAATGATGAAACTTTTTTTCAGTTGTTGGCTTTATTTAACATTTGTGATTAAATTTCACAGGCAAGTGTTTTCAAAATTCTCAAATGAAAAATTGATGAGAAACCAAAACTGATTTATTTTGGTCACCACAAAACGTTTGTATATGGCTTAGCGTTACAACGCCTGTATCAGCTGCGGAATTATATTTTTGGGCATCCGACTAGCACTTGGCACTTTGTATTTATTGTTTAAAACTTTAGTAGAAATTAAATCCAAAATTAATTTTATGTACATGTATGATATGTAAATATATAGGCTATATTTTATATATACAAACTACCACAAAGGATTTTAAGAAGTGCACATAATTAAAACCCGACAGCCGTTTACGTTTCTCGCCAATTTATAAATCACTAGGAGAAACCCCTGCGTGCTCCGCACGCCAACTCCGTTGGGACTTTCTATACACATATACACATATTTTCTTTATAATAAATGTGTTAGATTAATAATAACTCCAAAGCTAAGATGGTAAATAATGTTAAATGTTCAAATCAAATTATTTCTTATATTTTATAACAGCAGTTATAACAAAGGTTAAAATAACCAGCAAGGTCTACACTTTAATAAAAACCTAACCTAAAAGATAGAAAAAAATACTTAAAAGTTTGAAATCAGCTGTTAATGAAAATTAGAGCAAACAGCTCTTTTATGTTATTTTATTCAATTGGTTGCTATAGCAATAAATGTAAATACATGTGTTGATTAATAAGTCTAGGCCTAACTAAGAATTTTTTCCGACTAAATTTACAAATATTGAAATAAAAATGTTTTTATCAAAATGAATTATAAGCTATGTTACTCAGGGATAGTGTAGCTTTTTATTAGTAAAACTATTTTTTCAATTGGTTCAGTAGTGCCAGAGATTACACCCTGCATACAAACAAACAAATTTTACCTCTGTATAATATTAGTATAGATTAGATCTAATTCAACAGGCATTGTTTGTAAAAATAAATAACTTAACTGTTATCCTTCATCCGATTGTTTTGGTAGTTACACAATCCGACAGGGACTTAAAAGGGCTGCAAAAAAGGTGCCTTGTATTTTTTGTTAAAATCTACGGAGTTTAGGATTAGATATAATCGTTTATTTCACTTAAAATAGATCACTGTTAGGTGTAACTTCATGTCAAGTTTGAACTCAATCGGTCAAACCGTTTTCTAGATATCAATTATTTTGTAAAAAAAAAAACATACAGACAGACGAAAAAGACAGCACCGCAGACCCATGTTTGTATTGGGAAACATGTTTGTCTCGATCCCGGGAACAAATCCGCAATAGGGGACCAGAGAGTTCGGGAACACCCTGTTGTTGAGGTGATAATGTTGTTTGCTTGTTTGCTTATATGTAGCGTTTAGTCTCTGAAAACTACTATACCGATTGAAAAAATATTTTCACTAATAAAAAGCTACACTATCCCTGAGCAACATAGGCTAGAATTCATTTTGATAGAAACATTTTTCATTTCAATATTCGTAAATTTACTCGAAAAAAATTCTTATGTTAGGCCTAGACTGATAAACTAACACACATTACTTGAGTGTATTTACATTCATTACCGTAGCAACCGATTGAATAAAATAACAGATCAAACAGCTGTTTGCTCCAAAACTTCCATTAACAGCTGATTTCAAACTTTGAAGCAATTATTTGTACTTCTAACTTTTAGGTCGGGTTTTTATTAAAGGGTAGACCTGAGCCTTGCAGGTTCTTTTAACCTTTATTATAACTGCTGTTGAAAAATATACGAAATAATTTGATTTGAACATCTAAATTATTTACCGTCTTAGCTTTGGGGTTATTATTAATCCTACACCTTTATTATAAAGAAAACATAACATGATTATGTGTATAGAAGGTTCCAACGGGGTTGGCGTGCGAAGCAAGCAGAGGTTTCTCCTAGTATTATGTATACCTAGTGCAAGAACCCTAATCGATAATTATATAGTAAATGGTACGCAGACTAGCTGTACTGTATGCATTTTTTATTATAATTAATTTGTGGATTGAACTAATTCATGTATTTACATTTATTACCATAACAACCGATTAAATCAAATAAAAGGTAAAACAGCTGCTTGCTGTGATATTTCCATTAACAGATGATTTCAAACTTTGAAGCAATTATTTGTATTTCTAACTTTTATGTTAGGTTTTTATTTAAGTGTAGATCATCTTTTTACCATCTTAGCTTTGGGGTTATTATTAGTCCTACGCCTTTATTATGAATCAAACATAACAATATTATGTATAATAGAATATTTAAAACTTGGTTGGCGTTATTTATGAATCAATATATCATTAGAAATAAAATGAGTTTTGTTGCTTACTGTTTCTAATAGTTAATAGTACGTAACAAATAAAACAAGCTTCATTTCATTCAGACTAGTCTTGTTTCTGTGAAATCGTTGAAAACAAAATTCCTTTTAATAATATATTACACATAGCAATAAGCTAGTCAATATGAACCCAGACCAGAAAAGATATTTTTACAATAAATTCAGTCAAACACAATGAGACTACATTGTGAGTGGATTTGATTTATTGTTGTTTAATAATTAATTACATTCGCAAGATTATCTAAACTGCAATCACTTAATACAACAATACCATCGCTTTATTACAAACCAGGCTATTGTAGTTTGTCCCATTGTTGTCACTTTTGCCAATAGCAGAAATGTTCAATTGACACTTACATAAATCATGTTCTCTGTTCCTATCCGCTTACAGTGAAATGCGTAAAATTACATCTAGACGAGACAAGTGTATATAATTTACGTTTAGTGAATGTGAAGTTGTTATTTACTTTATTTTAGAACAATTGGAAATTTCGGGAGAAAAACAGTTTAGTGAAATCAAGATATTAGATTTCTAGTAATTTATTCTTTACATAGGCGTTATCAGTAGTTTTTTATTGGGTGGGGAACACATTCCGTAGGGTCAGTTGAAACCGGTCCGAGAATGTTGAAAGTATTACTTCTCAAAACATCTCAGGTAAAATTAGGTGAAAACGAGAGTATTGTTTTTTTTTTCATTATTGCATTGCATTGCATGGCTGTTATCTGTAACATATAAGAATTCTGCCTCAGGGCAAGCCCTTTGGCGGTTAGTGTGATACATAATATACATGATTATATTAGTGTTCTTCACTGTCTTCATTGTGACTTGGGTGTATATTTGTGTTTTGATTTAGTGTATTACTTTAGCAGATGCTGGAATAATGGAGTTGGTCGTAGACGTTTGGTAGGAGGGGGTGCTTCTTCTCTTGAGATTAATCGTAGGTGTTGATAGGTTGATTTAGAAGATTGTTGGAAAGTTGTGAATGTAAGATTAATAATAAATTGTTTTAGTGTAGAAATTTTGAAAGAACTGCGTATGGTTTCATTTGAAACGTACCATGGAGATTATGATATTTGTCGGAGGATGAAGTTCTGGAAGCTTTCAATTTTATTTTGATTTGTTTTAGATGTAAGACTGAACCATGCAGGAGCAGCGTATGAAATTATAGGGCGAATATAAAGTTTGTAAATCATGAGTTTGGTTGAAATTGATAGAGTGCTAGATGAAGAAATGACAGGGTAAAGTGCTGCTCTGGTGCGTTTTGACGATGTAATTCTGGTGAGTGTATGTTTGTTAAAATTAATTTTGCTGTCAAATGTTACCCCTAGGTATTTAACTTGATTGCTCCATTAAATTTTCTTGTCGTAGACTTCAAGCGGGGATGGCTTTCTAAGTTTTGTTGAAAATAAAATAGCTTCAGTTTTGTCTGTGTTTAATTTAATTCGCCAACTATGAAACCAGGGAAGTAATGCGTTAATTTGTTTTTGTAAGTAAATTTTGGCATAATTTGCATTCTTATGTTGTACGTAAAAAAAGTGAGTCGTCAGCATAAAGGCTAACATGAATGTGAGGCTGGAGAGGAATATCATTTGTACAAAGAAGATATAGTAATGGGCCAAGAACTGACCCTTGAGGAACTCCGGAAAGAATTGGCTTGAGGGTGGAAGAAGCCCCCTCAGTAGAGATGAAAAATACAATCTATTTGTGAGATATGATTTAATTAAGTGAGTATATTATGTTAGTGGGAGATTAGTTTGAAGAAGTTTATAAAGTAAACCATTATGCCAAATTTTGTCAAAAGCTTTTGAAATGTCAAATAGGACTGTATTTTTGTCTTCTTTTTTTATTCACTTCATAATTAATTATTACGATATTTGAAAATTTCTCACTATTTAACTGCGCACAATAATTGTAAGCACAAGCACGTAACTTTAGTTCACACCAATTGTATTGGGATAATACGGTAAGCGCGAATGTAAGGTTATGTTTAACTTGAACAGATGTTGACTGACAAGTGTAGTGGAAGCAAACTGAATGTCGGTGCGTTGTCTCCATGTATGCTAGACCGTTTCCGCCTACATCAGCGTTTATAGTCTGTCCGCTCGGCCGTGATACCTGACTTCTCGGACTCAACGCCCCCTCCACTAGTTTGCCACGGCGAGCGGGTAGGGAGGGGGGTTGATTTCCGAGAAGTCAGGTATCACGGCCGAGCGGACAGACTATAGGCTGGTTTTATGCATGGCGTTTTGTGTCACACAAACATCAGATATTGGGGGGACGCGTCCCCCCCCCCCTGGCGATGTCGCCCGTGATTCTTTACATGTGTCACAGCCTTTAGCTCTTTCACGTATCACTTGCTGTACAAGTAGATACCATGTTAATGTTACAAAATTATGTATTTAAGTGTTGTGTATGTATACATTATGTAAATCAAATAACTACCTTATTTACATACTGCTTTTTGTAAGTTCCAACTTAATTTTTCATGTGTGACAAATCTGTAGTTTTGTTACTTAATTCTTCTGTTATAAACCAATAACAGTTGTTAATTTTAAAAAGTTATTTGTTTGTCTTAACAATGTTTTATTAGTGTTGAGAGCGTTTTTATTACTTCAAAACGTTTCCATACAAAAATATCTTCCGCTCAGTTATGGTGATTTTAGAACTTTATACCCCTCTAACTTTTAAACGGTTAGTCGTATAAAAAAAAAACACCAAGAACAAAAAAATCTTAAAATACCTTGTAAAATCCGAAATCATCATATGGAGTGTTCCATACGAAATTTGAAAGTTGACCAATATATTGGAAAATGGCCGCTATTTAAAAATAATTTAACTACATTTTTTTATTTCTCTAAAAACTAGGAATGGTTTTCCATTTGTATTTTGCTGTTAGATTTATAGTTTTTTTGCATTCGAATTTTCTAACAGCTCCATGTGAGTAGTGCTTTCTATATGATTACTCTTCTAAATTAGACTACTGTCCGTTTACAGTTTAGTTGAGGCTTACCACGCTACTACCTGACCTAACTACATCGGCTCCTATTCACTACCAAATTGAGTTATGAATATCCTTGTCTCGGTGTTTAATTCAAGATTCAAATTTCTTCATTTCAGTAACGTACCTCATGTTTAAGTAAACCCCATTATGAAATTTAAACTAAAAAAAATAACATCTCATTAGTTTTATTCTAACGTGTATTGCTGTGCCTTTTCAATTCTAGCAAATTGTTAAAATGGTTTTCTGAAAGCAAATATATTCACCCAATTAAAATGACATACTCTCCAAATAATTGATACAGTACTATACATCAGAATTTAGGTAAATATGTAGGCTATATTATTAATTATAGTCAGGTATTTTTATTTAAAGAGATTAGCACTAAAATATGTTTTAAATGTTATGTGCCGTTTGATTTTACATATACTTTTTTATTTTTTACAAGAGTTCAAGCATGAGCTGCAATGCACTGTGTATTGAAAATACTCCCAATATGGGGGTTGGCGTGTGAAGCACGCAGCATTGTGTATTGAAAATACTAAAAATACGGGGATTGGCGTGCGAAGCACGCAATGCATTTTATATTGAAAATACTACCAATACGAGGGTTGGCGTGCGAAGCACGCATTGCTCTGTGTATTGAAAATACGCCCAATATGGGGGTTGGCGTGCGAAGCACGCAATGCTCTGTGTATTGAAAATACTCAAAATACGGGGGTTGGCGTGCGAAGCACGCAATGCATTGTGTATTGAAAATACTCCCAATATGGGGGTTGGCGTGCAATGCACTGTGCGTCGGCCGCATCTCATAGTGTTCAGTGTCAAGCTCACATGTGCGTCCTTAGCAGTGAACGTGTTAAGCCTAATGATTACATAGTATAAAACCTATATAGGCTATGGGAGGCGATCGTTGAAGCCTACCTTTTAGCGAGAATCTCCACCAAGATGGCGGCGCCGAGCATGAGTCATCCTACTGCAGAGCGCTTTTGACGATTTCACGACCCCGACACTGCACTGTAATGCACTTATAAACACAAGTACCAGCAGCAATTAATTAAGGGAATTCTTACAGGTACTTGAATGTGTTGATTCATTTTATAACACTATAATTTACATAATGTGTAGCTTTCACGAAATATATTTTTTTTAATGTGTGGATGTTTTTGATTTTTGTATGGAAGAATGTCTGCATGTATGTGGATTTAATAGTGTATTGATGTGTATGTTTTTTTTTATCTATGC
Organism: Philaenus spumarius; assembly: GCA_018207615.1. Lineage (NCBI taxonomy): Eukaryota > Metazoa > Arthropoda > Insecta > Hemiptera > Aphrophoridae > Philaenus > Philaenus spumarius. The sequence goes on from JAGFPH010003720.1 coordinate 132,625, forward strand.
TAAAATTTTGTACACATAAACAAAGAATGCTGTTTATGTAAACATGTGTATATGTGTATGTATTGGGGGGTGTGTGTGTGTGTTGGTATGTTATTTTATATTATTTAAAATTGTGCATTCAAGCATATACAGAGTGTTCATAAAGTCCTTTTAACACCCCTCATTATTCTTCTTTTTTTACTGAAATTAAGTTAAAAAAAACTTTGTGTATCTTGTGTTGCATAACAGGACAAATGTTTTTGACATATCTGACCTTATATGATTTTGGGGGGCTTAGGGGGGTAAGGGTATTAACAATGTCAAATATGAAGGTAGGCCATGTAACTACACCATTGAAGAACCTATTAAAAGAGAAACAGTATGGACCAAACTAGAGCTTAATATCTTACTTCGTTTCAAAGTAATGGACAATCGAAGTTCTAGAAAATGATATTTTTATTACAACACCAAAGCAGGTCAAGGGTTGTATTGCAGGTCCCATTAACATTTTCGTCCTAAAGTTTTTCAAGTACACATAGAAACTCAGATAATTCCATGGGCGACCGTACCAATGGGCAGAGGGGCCGCGGCCCCCTCTAGCTCCCTGGGAAAGGAAAGTATGCATATTATCAAAATTATAGTCAGGTATTTTTCTTTTAAGAGATTAGCACTCAAATATGTTTTATGTGTCGTTTGATTTTACATATACTTATTTTATTTTTTACAAGAGTTCAAGCATGAGCTGCTGGGTCACTACTTGGTGCAGCCTCTAGGAGTGTTATAGGACTTTGTGTATTCATTGAAGGTGTAAAGGTACAGACTCAATGCTGTGTGGGTTAGTATTTCACCTGAACAGCCAAATTGGCTTCCCAAATTTTAAAAGTTTTCTGGGGGAGATCAAAAATTTTTCTGGATCCCTTTTGCCAAAGGAGGGTGAGGGTACAGCTTAATCTCACTACCCCAGTCTAGCCCTCCCCCTAAAAAATATCAAATGTGCGCCCTTGGATAAGCCAGCGGTACCGTACTACATTTATTTAGTCTATATTTTTAAAATGTGTATTTAACCTCAACCTGCAACTTATTTTTAATATTAACAAATTAATAACCTTCTTTGATGTTATGATACAAGTAGGCTATCAGTTTCCAGCACTTTGAAACGAAGATACTAAGCCCTAGTTTGCGCCATTCTGTTTCTCTTTTAATAAGCTTTTCAATGGTGTACTACATGACCTACCTTTACATTTGAAATTATTAATCCCCTTTCCCCTCTCAAGTCTCCCAAAATTATAGAGGTTCAGATATGTCAAAAAATGTGTCCTGTTATGTAACACAATTAATATATACAAAGATTTGTTAACTTATTTTCATTAACAGAAACAATAAATGGTGTTAAAGGGATTTTATGGGCCAGTAGCATAGGCCCATTGAAACATATTTGTAACTGTTAAAATATGAAAAGGTAATAAAAAAAATATATTTACATTTATGTTTTATTTAAAATTAAATCGTAATGTGATTAGTGTATTTTGCCTTACTTCATAAGCGAACTTGGTTGCAATATATTTTCGTTTATAAATTACTTTTTATTTCTTTAAATTAATAATTTAAATTGCATTTTTTATTTACACTTCCGACTAGTACACGCACCTAGCACACCTGGTGAGTAAATAACGCATTAACTACTTTTCTGTTAGTGTCAAATTGATGTAGCTCAGACCACAGCCTGCTAGTTAGGCAACTATCACAACTTTTAAATGGAATACTAACTTCTCACTAATACATTCTATACGGTTTTCATTAATACTTAACACATTCTGTAATGAAGATAACAATTACATTAATAGTCTTATTAACTAAATTTTTGAAAAGGTTTGATTTTCACCAGTCGAACCTCAAGATACAAATAATTTTTATTTCTAGTGGAAATAGAGAGTGGTCCGTCTTCTTCTACTTATCTGTTTGTTGTTTCCCCAAGTTTTGATAACACTGTCTTGATTTAAAAAATCTTGATTTAGAACCCTAGAAATTATTGAGAAAGAAAAGAGTACAACTTTTTACCTAAATTCATATAGTATGTAAAGATTTATTATGCTTTTTGAAATAAGGGATCAAAATCAATCGATAAATTGTAATATTAAAACGTAATAACTTAAAAGTACACAAAATTTCAGCTATTTTGTTTAAGTTGAAATAACCTTCTTCACAGTTTTATTACGAAATTGTACAATTTTCATTGATTGCTTCGGTGCTTTAGTCATAAAAATGGATTTTGCATTTCCATTCGAAAAAAGGCATGGGAAAATATGAGTAAACGGGGAGACAATATTTTGTTAATAGGATTGTGAACAAGTACGGCATATAATGAGGCTTGGAAAATCATGTGAAAAAATGTTGTTTATAATTCATAGTTAAATAATACATATAAACTAATATAATAATTGGTTCATATTATTTACAATGAACTGTTCTCTGCCTAACAAAATCATCTTCGTGTAAAAGGATGTGCGAGGGCGTTAGAGAAGTATGGTCTTAGGGCCATACATATGGCGAGATTTTACTAAGATGGAAGGGTCTTTCAGTTAATAGTATTAGTTGCATAAAGGGAAAATATTAAATATTTACTGTGCAAATTTTATGTTCCCATATTTATACCTTTAATTTAAGACCATAAACTTCCTTCTGAGTGCTATAGAATTCACGGAATGTTAAACAATATCACTATTTACCTCATCGTCACCATGCTATATTATAGTTACAGGCCTAATAAGAGTTAATAGTTTTATTTAAATTATACATTTTATACTTGTGTATATATATGTTAATGCACAATTTTATATACACACACTAACATACCAACACATACACAAACACGCCCGCATGGATATATATTTATATAATTATGCATATCCTGCGTAGTATAATATACAATATAGGCCTACATAATATATATGTACACATGCAAATGTGTTTTGTGTGTTTAATATAAATATATATGGGTGTGTGTGTGTGTGTGTAAATGTAAATAGATGTATCGATGTAAAACTTGTATATATAGCTTATATATACGTGTATATTTGTTATCTATGTTTTACAAGTTGTATATATTTCATATATTTTTTCAAAATTTGTATTTAATTTGTATTTTTGAAAAGTAAATGTAAAGCTGATGTGAAAATTTTTTGTTTTTTTAAATTTACTAAAAATATATAGTTTTAAATATATTTCTGAAAGGCGGTCACCTAATTTCTGTATTTTTGTTTGTTTTTCCTTTTTGTCTATGTGTGTATATATATATATATATATATGTGTGTGTGTGTGTGTGTGTGTGCGTGTGTGTGTGGGGGGGGTGTGTGTGTGTATGTGGGTGTGGGTGTGTGTGTGTGTGTGGGTGTGTGTGTGTGCGTGTGTGTGTGTTTGTGTGTGTGTGTATTTGTGTTTTTCTTTTTTAAATTGTTTTATTTACTCACTACCTCAAACACGTTTTTAAAACATCGAGGTAGTTTAAATTGTTTCCTTATATTATGATTGTTTTGTAAATAGAGCTATTTTTTCTTTTGTTATTTAATTTAGTTAATAAGATATATATAATAATTATGATTTTGTTTGTGCAATAATGTAATATACATAATATAAGAATCAATCAAATATTCATTCATTCATTCATTTTCAGGTTTCCTTCAATTTAACTAAAGTTAATATTTTTAGGGCAGTAAATGTAAAATGTAATTTGCTGTTTTTTAATTTTTTTTTTATTTTTGTCATTTTTCTAACTATTATTTTTCCCATTAAATGTTTTTGAATTTGCAATGAGTCTTTTTTATTATTCGTAGTTAACCCAAGTTTTCTGAGGCTTATTAAGGTTTTAGACTATGTAACAACGGTTGTCAATGTGTCAAATATAAAAAGCACTGTACAAAATGAAGCATACTGAATAAAAATTATGTCTTATATGTTTTGAAAGTATTCAAATTATGAACAGGTAATAGGTAGACTAATCTGAGCAGAAGTAGTGTTGTAATTAAGTATTTAATAATTAAGTAATAGTCAGTAATAATAGTTTTGGTTACAATGATAGGAAGCGGCCTGAGGAGCAGTGGGTATGGCATACATAAATGTAGTGCCGTCTGACGCGACGAGTGGCCTGGCCGTGCTTAATTTACTCTTGTCTTCAACCTGCTTTTCTGACCAGCGTACACTTCGTAAAATTGTTTTATGACAAAATAAGCTAAATTCAAGTCCTTATTTACAACTTTGTCGCTTACAAAACTTCTCTACTGGAAAAATAAAAAAATTTCTCACAAACCAACTTTTTCATGTCACGATTTAAAAACCGCATATTTATAAGTTTTAACTTTAACTTGTAAGGTGAATTAGTAATAAAATTATTTTACAACTTTAAATTGCACCATTACTGTTCAACACTAATGTTTTGTCTGCATGCGAAATTTCGAAATTTTAACTTCATCGTAAGTTGATCAAACGACAGTGTATTTGAAAAGCGCGCATTCAAATTTTGTCCGTGTAAATGCTGCTTTTTACGCTTTTGGCCCCACCAAGATGGCGGAGTTGGCTACAGCTGCTGTATTGCTTGTTAATGCCCATGGCCTATCTAGGTTTTATACTATGTAATCATTGGTTAAGGGTCTGCTGTAGTGGCGGCCATCTTGGATTTTTATCCCATAACAGCAAGTTAAATTTCAAACCATTTATTTCGTTTACTTTTTATCATAAAATTGTTTGCAAGGTTTCATTTTGAGCGCAGTCACAATACGCATCCGTCTTGCAATTTACATTTTTTTTTTAATGCTTTTGATTTGTTATGTAATTGATATTTTGTAAGTACAAAGTTTGAATTTTTTTCCTAACACGATAAAAAATTTATAATGAAAAATAATTTGCAAGCCGGATCCGAAATTTTATAAAGAATATTCAGTTTTTTAACTTCCCGCTAAGAAAATTGAAAATTTTGTAAAATCGGGAAGTTATTGGTTTCACCCCGTTTTTCGAAAATCGAGTATTCATCAGATCTCGACGTTTTGAGGTCCTAGGAATTTTCCCTGACCACTCCCGAGAGGGTGTCACCCTGTCTGTATGTATGTGTGTGTGTATGTAAGTTTGTGACCCGCTTATAACTTTTGAACGGCTTAACCGATTGGATCCTACCAAACGGCGTTCTAAAAAGTTCCATCAAAATTAGATTTCCTGAAAATTTCAACTAATTCGGACCGGTAGGTTCTGAGAAATTTCGAAAAAACTAAGAAATAAAAAATTTTCAAATCAGGTTTTTTTAGAATAACTTTTAAACGGCTTTACCGTTCAATTCCAAAATCTAATCAGCTTTTAACCTTGAAAAACGACGTCGATCGATACCAGTCCGGTCAAAATTGGTTAATTCGTTCGTGAGATATCGTGAACGAAAGAAAATAAAAAAAGTGTTTTTCTCAATTTCTCCGAAATTTTTCATCAGAAAAATTTTTGTTGTTGATTCTTTCAATGGACAAAAAAAACTGCATCGACTGCCGCAAATCGCATAAAAATCGGTTGATTCATTTGCGAGATATCGTGAACGAAAGAAAATAAAAAAAGTGTTTTTCCTCAATTCCTCCGAAACTTTTCATCTGAAAAATTTTTGTTGTTGATTCTTTCAATGGACTTAAAAACTGCATCGATTGCCGCAAATCGCATAAAAATCGGTTGATTCATTCAAAAGTTATAGCAGTTCAAAATTTCCAAAAATAGTGTTTGTTGTAATTAAACTTAGCGGGAAGTTACATGGATGGCCTTTAGGGTCAACCGTTTTCCAAATTTTTTTTAAACACTCAATTACAAAAGATAGACTTATATAAAATGGTATGAAATGAGGCAATGTCAAAGCGTTCAGCTGCAAGAAATTGCACTGTTTAGATAGGGATACAGTGAGAAGCGGTTGTATTTCCGGTTGCTTTCTCGTTTACTGGAGCAGTCCCTTAAGTCGTTGTCTAGCCCCATACCTCGGTCTAGCCCCCCCCCCCCCCCCTAGAAAATATCATATGGGCCGCCCATGTTGTGTTCTACATTTAACGTGTAGCGCTGCTTAGCGGATGTTTTCCCCACTTCGACTTTACAATTTTATTAAAACGCATTTTAGTTTATTATCGCTTTTGTGAATGAACAGTCTATTGTATAAGTTACTTATTTGCATTACTTCTGAAACTTTTAAGTGAACATTAATGAATCCCAATTCGTTTACTTTTAGCGCTTTGTCGACTGTCGGTAAAGAAAAGACGACAATAAAGTTAGCTTTATTCTAATCCGAATCGGAAAGCAATTTTTAAATTATAATAGTAGTACACAGTTAAAAATACATTCCTTTTGTAACTTCCCATTAATTTTCTTTTGGTACGCGAAGAAAGTTGATTCTAAAGTTACTTTTTTCATTACTTTTAAATTAAATGTGTTTTCCCTCCAGCCCCTCTGAAACGTGAACACCAAATATATTACGTTTCATAATTTATAAATTGGAGAGAAAACTTGTAGAGCCTAAAAGAATGTCTTGCTTTAATAATAATTGGTATCTCTTAAAATCTATTTGGTAGTTTGAAAAGTAAAGAATGTTTTATATTTAGATTTATGTAATATACTGTGATAACGTGTTCAATACTCTTACATCACGTGTGTTTTTATATCTACACTACACCCTAGATTGTGGTGAAATAAGGCGTTATCCCGCCGAATATTCTTATTCGCATGGGTATCAAACCATATATAGATAAGTATATTATAATAATATGTTAGTTGACTCCTTATGTTTCAATATGATTGACATAAATCAAGTTTACGCTATAAAGATATTTTGCACTTGGCCAGTTGTAAGTAGATCAGTAAGGATTTATAAAATATTATATTCTAGATAAACTTGGTTTTACGCCAACAATTTCTTAAATAATAATAATGCATTTTCTATGCTTTTTTAACTGCAATGTTTTTATACAGCATTGAGACTAAAGGAACATGCTATTTTACTTAAGAAACAGGTGTTCCTGACATTTTTACTTGTAGCAAGGCCGTAGCCAGGGGTGGGGGGTTAGGAGGTCAATCCCCCCTCCGAAATGATGAAATTTAGTAGTAAAAATTAATACTAGGTTTAAAAAGTGCAAATTAAATTATAAAATAGACAACACAACAGAGGATCCAGCAACACATTTTACAGCATTGTGCATTGCATGCATACTGATATTTAGATTTACTTGATTAAACTACAACGTACAATACACATGGATGCAGTAGGTTACAGCCTTACTCTCTTGTGAGCTTGATCTGATCTATTAAATAAGAAAACTATAAAGGTTTAACAAAAATACTTAACTCTAACAAAACTCGCAATACACTGTCTATTGAAAATACTCGTAATACGCAATTCATTTTGTATTGTAAGTACTCCCAACACGGGTTTTGGCAAGCGAAGCACGCAATGCATTGTGTATTGAAAATACTCCCAATATGGGGATTAGCGTGCAATGCACTGTACGTCGGCCGCTTCTCATCGGGGCTTCTCATAGTGTTCAGTGTCAAGCTCACATGTGCGTCTTTAGCAGTGAACGTGTTAAAAGGGTTTAAATTCAAATCCCCGGCCCTGAACCCCCCCCCCCCCTAGTTTTCCTTGACTTGTTAGAAGAATGAGAATCTGACAATGGAAAAATTAAATTTGTCTGTGTCTGGTGGGATGATCTCTGTCATGGACCTATCAATTGGATGTAGAAACAAATAATACTTTGGATATTGTTTGGTGTTTGAATTATAGATTGTCATTATATACCAGTGGAACCCCCTGCTTTTTTGCTTGTGCCAACTCTCATTCTTGCTTCGCTTGAACAATTGATTATGTGGAAAGTCATTTAACGAAGCCTATATTTTATAAACAAAATAAAAACATGTAAATATTTTAGTTTATTAATTTATCCTTTGATAATCCCAGCTGTTTACTTCGCGCAGGGTGCAAAATAAACAGCTGATGTAGTCTATGTTTTGAAAATTTTGATTGTTGAGGGACTAAGCTCTGCGAAACAGGTCTTTTTAAAAACTAAAACACTAATTTAAAATGTAGCTGTAGGAAAAATGTATAACACCTGTTACCAAAATTCAAAATATAGGAACATAAAATTTGCACAGTAATATTTAGTATTTTTCCTTTGCGCAACTAATACTAAAAACTGAAAGAACCTTCCATTATTTAAAAAAAAACACACCATATGTATCTTATGTAAAAACCTAAGACCATACTTCTCTAACGCCCTCGCACATTTTTTTACACGAAGATGGTTTTGTTACCCAGAGAACAGTTCATTGTAAAAAATATGAAACAATTATTATATTAGTTTGTATTTATTATTTAACTATGGATTATAAACAAAATTCGTTCTACATGATTTTCCAAGCCTCATTATATGCCGTACTGGTTCACAATCCTATTAAAAAAATATTGTCTGCCTGTTTACACATATTTTCCCATGCTTTATTTTCGAATGGAAATGCAAAATACATTTTTAGGACTAAAGGATGAAAATTGTATAATTTCGTAATAAAATTGTGAAGAATGTTATTTCAACGTAAACAAAATAGCTAAAATTTTGAGTACTTTTAATTTATTATGTTTTAATATTACAATTTATCGATTTATTTTTATCACTAATTTGATAAACCATAATAAATATTTCGGTACTATTTTAATTTAGGTTAAAAGTTGTACTCTTTTCTTTCTCAGTAATTTCTAGGGTTTTTAATCAAAATTATTGATTACAGTGTTTTGACCAGCTGCATTCAAACTTAAAACCGGTATTAATATGGAAAACTAAAAGCGTTTCAATATCTTTCCCACGAGTTTAAAATACAGCTAATTGTATTTTAAACAACTAACGTAGAAGTAACTATTTCTACTAGAATTAAAAATTATTTGTATCTTGAGGTTCGACTGGTGAAAATCAAACCTTTTCAAAAATTTAGTAAATAAGACTATTAATTTAATTGTTATCTTCATTACAAAATGTTTTAAGTATTAATGAAAACCTTATAGAATGTATTAGTAAGAAGTTAGTATTCCATTTAAAAGTTGTGATAGTTGCCTAGCTAGCAGGCTGTGGTCTGAGCTACATCAATTTGTCACAAACAGAAAA
>JAGFPH010003721.1:0-15895 GCA_018207615.1 Philaenus spumarius
AACCACAGCCAATGCTGTCTGTTAAGAAACCATTTAGAAAATTATTCGGGGTCAATGTGAATTGAACTCGGGACTTTTACATTGATGGTTGAAATGTCGATTGATAAAGCTTTCACGCCTTAACAACCACGGCCGTCGTGGCTAAAATAAATTCTTAGTTTCGTATACAATTTAGTTTAACGAAAGAAATTTTTATATAAAATTAACAAGTTTTATTGAACTAATGAAAAATTAAATTTAACTAAACTGACTGCAAGATGTTTTAAGTAAAAAATTCTTTCTTAAGTTAAATATTGGGATCACACAACGTTTAGTTTGCACACTAAGCAGATTTATTTGTCAACGGAACAATACCACGCATTGGATATAGTTTAACTTTAAGAAAATGATCGGCATTAGGTTGCCGGTTAAGAAATGAAATGTTCAGAATCACCGTATCATTATTCTATATAAAATAAAGACGAAGAATAATAAACAATTGGTTTAACGAATTCAGATGAGATACATCAATACAATTACAAAACAAACCGATTCAATGTAAGCTTTTAAAATACATTTGCGACGCAGTGAACATTTCGCGGAAAAGTAGATTTAAGTAATCCTAATTCGTGGTGAGGAATATATTTCCTCGGAATTGAGCTTTTAATGAAATATATCTGTAAATAAAACTGAATTTGTGTCTTTGCCCTCTATAGGCTCAACAACTGTTGGACACATTTTACTAAAAATGTCATAGTTTATCCATAACGCCAGCAGTCTTTAAACATTACAATTAGTACAGTCTAAGGGGTTGAAATTTGGTTGCTATACAATTAATTAGTTCTAGCCTATGTTACTCAGGGATAGTGTAGCTTTTTAGTAGTACAACTATTTTTTCAAACGGTTCAGTAGTTCCAGAGGTTACCAGCTACATACAAACTGAAAAACAAACAAATAAACAAATTTTACCTCTTTTTAGTATTAGTATAGATTTAAAATGAGTTTGGTCAAATGAGCCAGTCAAAGTTCGGTTACACCAAAATTCATCTCCCTTTGTCATATAAAGATACCCCGAAGCTCATTTATTTATTTATACTAGTTCCAAAGTTAAGGCGGGGGGGACTTTATGAACATCCTGTATAATCGAGCTAGACTTGAGAGAAAAAATTATGTCTATCAATAAAAATTCTGAAAACAATTTTGACAGTCAAAGGCATTTCCACATCAATGTCCGTCATTCTTAGTAACATTTGAACCACGAATTAGTTAATCAGTAGCTAAAATGTCACTGAAGATGACGACTGTTGTTGAAACACGTTTGTCAATTAATCGTATTTTGTGAGCATTCTGTTCTGTGTTTCTATTTGTAGAAGTATTGTGCTACGAATTAATTTCCAATTTAATGTGCGATCAGAAACATGGCCTTCGTTCCGTATAGTTTCAAAGTAAATGATTAAAACATCTTAAGAAATAAGGTCAAACAATAAATATCCAATACAGAGCTTGGCTAGATTACCACGCCGTTTCCTTACATAATAAATATTAATAATTTTAAGAAACAAGTACTGCACTGTAGTTGTGTATGCAGGTAATGTCTCGTAAGTTACTAATGCATTTTTAATGTTCCTTTTGATAAATGCTTGTCTAAAAACGTCTTGCAGTCGCAAACTGAGATACGCTCGGAATTTTAATGAACAATGGCGTATGTTCTTTTGAAATGAGTTCACGTCATCTTCGTTTGAGTTCAAACCGCAAACATATACCAGCACCAAGAGTGCTTCGCACGCCAACCCTTGTGTTCGTACGTATTTAGGTATAACGACGGCTATATGCTTAGTGATTAGTAGCAAAACATTAAGTACTGTATAGGCCTACCAAATAATTAAACGGTATCAGGAAGTGGCACATACTTTCTCACAAACATATTTAAATTAACAGATTCACTGTGACTTGTAGGGTGGGGTACGAGAGGTGATTTTTTATTAAAGTAGGAGATTAACTAATAAATATTATTATTATTATCTAGAGAGAAATCTATTCGATCGATTTCGAAGAAATTTGCACCAAACACGTCAATTAGGCCCGTATAGATGCACTAAAAAAGGTTTTGAAAATTTTTGAAAAACAACCCCGTTTATGGCAAAAAATACCCCTAAAATCCGTTATTATTATTATTATTATTAGCTAAACTAGAATTTTTAGAAAGATTCGGTTTTTTGCATATGGTAGGGTACATTAAAGGCTATAAATAAGCAAAATTTTATCAAAATCGTTAAAGCCGTTTTTTATAAAAAAATAATAACTGTTTTTTGGGGTTTTTTTTTGCCAAAAAGGGGGTTATTTTTCAAAACGGTTTTTCGTGCATATATGCAGGCCTACTTGACATGTCTGGTGCAAATTTGTTTGAAATCTATATAATAGTTTTCGCTCTAGCTTTGTATAAATACAGACATACATACATACAGACATACAGACAGACAATTCGTAAAAAACACTTTTTTGGACTCGGGGGTCCAAAATCGGATATTTCCACAAAAAACTCAACATCGATTTTTTTTGCGATCACTATACTTTCTCTATACTCTACTAAAGTATAGTGAGAAAGTAAAAATCGATATAATAGGATTTATCAATAGGGATATTATTATGAATATTAAAAGGTTATTGGATTTAGGTGGTTTACATTTAATATTCTACCTAGGGAAGGAGTTTAAATGTTTTAATGAGCACAATAGGATGCGGCTGGCAAAGTTTGTTCAACAAGCATGGCAGATGTGCTTAGTTCAAGAATTAAATTTTTATATAACATTCTTAAAAAAATATTAAACTTCGGATTAATATTTTCAAAATACTTTCCAAATTGTATGGTAGTTTCACGTTTGGCAATTTAATAAACATAGAATTGTTTAAAACCTAATCCGGAGGTAGATATATGTAGTTCAAGTTTGTTTAAAAAAAAAAAATGTTTTTCTATGTTATTTTGTTCCTATACAGGGTGTTTACAAACTCCCTGGAAATATTTTGTGTATTTGTTCCTTAGGTCAAGACAATCAAAAAAACGTCGTATAAATATGGGTCTGACATGCCTAGTTTTCTGTATGTCCGTCTGTTTGTGTTTTTTACAAATTATTTTATAACTTCACTACTATTTCAGATGGAAACTTCAAATTTGGCACGAACGTGTACCTTGGTAGGTCAAACATCTTGAAACTTAGAATCAATCATTTTAGCCACGGATCAATTATTATAATATTAATTATAAGTGATTTTCTTATAATTGATTAATATTATAATAATTGATCCGTGGCTAAAATGATTGATTCTAAGTTAAATGCAAGTCAAGCAAAAATAGCCTTTCAATATAAAAATATCAGGATGAGAATGACGAGAATCTCCAAACGGAGTGAATATGTGTTGTTTGTATGTTATTTTATGTTCGTAGTGTTTTTATATATAACCTGATGATGGACTGATAAGTCCGAAATTGCAATTGTGTTTAGGTAGAGAAAAACAGACAAGGATCATTGACGTGAGTAGAAATTCACTTATAATTAATCTTGAAACTGTTTAAGATATCGTAAAGAAATTTTATACATTTGTTGTACCTACTAAGGTACACGTTCGTGCCAAATTTGAAGTTTCTATCAAAAATAGTACTCAAGTAAAATAATTTGTAAAAAACACAAACAGACGGACAGACAGAAAACTAGGCATTTCAGACCCATATTTATGTGACGTGTTTTCATTGTCTTGACCTAAGGAATAAATACACAAAAATTTTCCAGGGAGTTTGTAAACACCCTGTATAGTTTAGTTAAGATCAACTTAAAAGTGTGTAATTGAGTTCATTTATTATACATTTCCTTTGTGTTGTTGTGTTTCAAATAATATTAGTACGTCCAACCGAGCAGGCAGCCTAATCAGATGTGTTTTGAAAATGGAAGATTAATAAATGTTAGGCCTAAGTATGTAGTTTGCTGTATTCAACTATTTTATTGTACTTCGAGAAACATTGTGGTAACCTTTTTTCATTGCATAATGAAGTATATGTTGATATCTTTTAATATTAATAGTTTTATTAGTTGTATTTAATTTTAAAAAAAACACAAAAAATGGTGAACAGACAAAAATTTATTTTGAATCACTCTATAAAAACAAGATTAATTTACAATGTAAACTACGGACGAAAATTGTTATAATTTGGTTAATTCCTACCAGATATTAAAATAAAAACTGTTTTTGATGCGACATGACATTTACGCAACAAATTATTCTTATAAATATTTTATAAAATACTTAATTTTTTTTAGTTTTTTTATTATTAAGTTGGAAAATAATAATCGACTAGGTGACCCGTGCGAAGCATTCGCATTCTAACTTACTTAAATCCCACTTAATTAAAGTAATAGGTGTATCCACAATGCTGTTTATAACCACGCTTACAATTCATTAAAAATAGCAATGTAGTGGCGTTACGGCAGCTCTCCAGCTGGGTATTGTTATCATCAGTGTTGCCAACGCCAGGAAAATATCCCGACAACTTTTCGATTTTACATCACTGTTACTTTCGGATTCTTTATTTTTTTATTTTTTTTTTTATTATTTCGTATAATTGTATTTTGTATATTTTTCAAGTGCAGCGGTTAAGGAAAGCTTTAAAATTATGCCTTATTCATGTAATTTGATGATGTATTAAGGAAGTTATGGCGTAGGCCTACCGATAAAAAATGGCCTTCAGAAATAACATATGTGATAATAATAAGTAATAATAACGGAAACAGATAATGGCTTAAACTGGTTTGTTGTCGGCCTATTGCCTATAATTGCATACAGACAGACACACAGTAAACGAAAATATACTCATAGTCAAATGACTTTTACGTTTCTCTTGTAACAAGGAAAAATATCCACAAGTGTTTGCATAGAATTTGGGAACACCATGTATATATACACGCTGGCAAAGACGCGAGTAGAGCTAGTCTATACTAATATTATAAAGAGGTAAAATTTGTTTGTTTGTATGTAGGGGGTAATCTCTGGAACTACTGAATCGATTGAAAAAAATAGTTTTACCAATAGAAAGCTACACTTTCCCTGAGTAACATAGGCTAGGATTAATTTTGATTTAATTGTTGAAACAACTCATGAATCAATAAATATAAATTTTTATACTTTCCTTAAAGCTAGAGAGCTGAAATTTTGTACATTTATTTCTTACAAGATGCATAGAAAAACTAGAATTGCATTTTATCGCGTTCTAAGGGGTGTAAATGCGATAACAACCCCTAAAACAACAAAAAGTAATTCTATCTTTTAAACAATTTAATAATAAACAATTTACGAGTACCAGACACAACTTCAACAATAAAATCTGACTCCAACCTTGTTTCTTGTTGAACCAAGCACCTTGTATTTCACATCCCCCAAGTGTTTCTTCTTCCCCTAACAGCCATCCACCGAATTTATATTTTTAAGCTGCGTTTACGTCAGGATGTTGTTGCTTTGCCTTGTTCGCAGCACAATCCGTAAAGTGTATTGTGTTTCGTTTTTTTAACTATGCGTTTAATGTAAAATAAACCGCGGGTGGAAATAGTATATTTTAAACCAGGAAAATAACAATAAGTTCCTTGCTTAAAAAATCAAAAATCAAACAAAACTTGCAGAATCGATACTTTTAGGTAAGATTTTTTTTTACCACAGGTTTTTTTTTTAATCTTAAAAATTGTAGAAAAAAAAGTATAATCATTTTCTCCCTCCGTAAAGGAGTTTGGGGGGTGGGTGGGGGTGGGGGTGGGGGTGAAAGCTTATATATAACGGTTTAAGGTGGCCATTTTTAAACAAACATTAAATGGGACAGTTACAGCTTAAGGGCACTCTGAATGTCTATCTTCGACAATTTTAGCTATAAAACAAATAACTTAAGTTTTATTTAAGATAGACTCATATTTTTTTAAATTGCACCTTTTTCTAGTTCCGTACACAAGAAAATAAAATAAAAATAAACCTAAAAGTTATGATTTAAAAAAACACACATGTTTTTAATATTATTATGCAAATTTTTTATTTGTTGAAAATATTTAAAAAAAATCTCGTGTTATTAACAAGATAATTGTGTTATAGACAAGTGGTAAAAATTTGGTAAAGATATCTTAGATAGTTTTCCAGATATATGTATTATAAATAACAAAAACGTGATTTTCGGGAAACGAGCAAAACGTAAAAGACAAAGTTGCATAAGTAGCCTACCTTTTGCTAATGGCCTCCTAGACAGTAGGTGGGGTTGTCTGGGCTCAACAGCATATATGTCTTCCAGCTTCCTCTTCACCAAAGTTCTTTAAAATAACTCACTGTACAATAATGAGCACTATAAAAGTGTTCGTAGTAAGGCGAATTCATGTGGCCTCTAAAGCCATTTATTTCTATGGTAACGCATACATTTTTTTTTCGTACATAAAGATAATTATAACCATATTGTGTTGTACATTTTAGGAAAGAGAAAGAACAGGAGAATAAGAAAACATAAAAAACTAAAAATCGTTAAAAAAAATGTTTTTCCATTTGGAGTACCCTTAAGGAAGTACTTTTTTTTAAGACCCCATATGACCCTTTAGGACTTCAGATACCACGTTATGGAAAGAAAAATTAAGAAACAAACGTATGATAGAAACTTATAATTTGGTCAAAGGCTCTTTTTAGCTTAAGAATAAAGCAAATAGATTCACTTTATTCCAACCCCCAAGGGGTTGTTAAAAGGGGAGGGTTAAAATGAAACTAATGGTTTCTGAACAGAAAAATTAGAACGAAAAACAAAAATGTTGAATACAATTTTTATAAAATTTTCGGAATATTTAATAACTTCACCTATATTTTGAGACTTTAATCACCTCTTTCGTGACCATGGGAAGTAGTTATTGGGATATTTTGAAGGAAAGAAGCTCGTAACAGGAGTTTTTGCAACATTATTCTTAATATACGTTAACAGTAAAAGTTATTGCGTACATGAATACCTTTAATTTAAGATCATAAACTTCCTTTTAAGTTCTATAGAACTTACGTAATGTTAAAAATATTACTATTTAAATTATCCGCAAAAATCTATATTATAGCTACAGGACTATTAAGAGTCAATAGTTTTATTTAAATTATATATTGTACGCTTTCTTGTACCCTTCCAAACCAACAAAATGTTGTTCCAAATGGTGGAAATTTGTAGACTGTTTTCTTAAATGTGTGTGATAAAATTAACCATTCTGTAAAATATGTCACCTGTGTGAATTAATTCCAATGCAAATCTAATTTACCTGTACTATATTATAGGCCTTATCAAAATGTATGCCGAAATTGTTTACTACAAAGATTTCAATTTGTAGCTTCAATTATGTATTTAGAGGTTGAACATTATTTGAAATTTCAATCAGTTAACAGTTCCAATTATTCTCCACATATCATGTCCTCATAACTGAATAATTGTATATAATAAATATCTTTCTCATCATCCTCATCGTTTTATCTTTGTCTTCTCAGCCAACATCCAGTTTAATCCTGGATATAAGGGTCTCGTGACAATAGATCTTGACAAAATAACATATGAACCCTTCTTACCAAGAAATGGGCCAGGGGTGTACAAAGCCTTTCACTCCAGTACATACATGGTTGGCGCTATTATTTATTTTGGACAACAATGTAAATAAAGTCTATAACTAAAGGAAAAATCCAATAACCCAGATTCATTCTAGTATGGAAAGTGGGGAACGTGACTAAGGGGAGAACTGGGGAAATAACCGAGTGTGTTCATAAATATCGCTTTTCGTTTCAGTTGAGTACAAACTTACGAAAACCTAGCTTTGTCTTAACAACTATGTTTGATTACTCGTTTCGGAAATACTCCATCTTCAGTACTACTGCAGTACTTTGGTACTTATTACTTTAGTATAGCAGTTCAACAAAATAAATTTTCTCAGAGACTTGTCTACAAACATAATTAATTGGCAACACATTGCTGTAAGATTTCACCTAACCTAAGTGTGTAGGTCCTAGCAGATATAATAGCTATCATTAAACCTTAGTAAAAAACATTGCTCATTTCGCGGTTGAAACTGTTTTTCTTTTTCCAAACTGAAGAATGTACACTTATCCATACATTGATGACAACATTTTATGGTCTTCAGTCTAAACAAATCAATAAACTTTTTTTTATCCGAAGTTTAGGCATTATCATCTGATATAGAACATCCCACACTCCCATTTTATGTGACACAAATACGAAATTTTCTTTGCATCGTAACAAGGCGAATAATACATCAAAATTTAAGAGATTAAAACACTTAACAATCTTTTTATAAAAATCCTCAATATAGTGATGTCACACGATAGAAACTAAACATATGCCTAATTGTAAATTGTTTAGGTGAAAATCCAATATGGAAGACGCCTAATTTGCTATGTTATTTTTTATTTGAATAATGCGTAGGTGATTATTTTATTAATAATATATTAAAGTTCAATTTACGTTTGTGCAAGTTTACTTACAAAAACTTTCCTTAGTATCTTTCGAGTTGGAAGTAAAACTTCTAACTTTCTAGAAAAAGTTTGTTTTATGCATTGCTCTCTTTACAATGTATATTATATAATGATCGTCTTTGGAATTATAAATTGTTTAAAATGTATTTATTTTTACAACAATATTTAGACAACATTCTTGACAGCTAAGGAACAAATTAGTCCCACAAACATCAAACTCCTTGGTCTGAGTTATTGCTGTTTCTCATAAACGTTTGAACTTATATTAATTTATAAATCTAGGCCTACTGAAGATGAAAATTCGAGAGCAATTTAAAATTAAAAATAATACAGTTTTGCGTAGATGAATGAATTTCAAATATTTGGGATTCAAATAATTGAAGTAGGCCTATGAATAAAATATAAGTTCCTTTGTTCTCCCAAATGTATTTCATTTCTTTTAGTAACATATTGAATTATTATAATTCTCTGTACATTTACCATGTTGAAAATTATAAACAGAAAAGACTCAGATATAGTTTGTTGTTTGTAGGTCTGAAAATTATACATTAGCTGAAATGTACAGTATAATGCGCGAACGTCTACTGGTTCCATGTGCTACGTATAAACGCAGTACACGCAGCGCATGCGCGAAGACTGTCTATGAAGTATGCGACGGAGATAATAATGATTCTCCCTCTCTTCCTTCTAAACTGCCAGTTGGAGTCGGTATGGGATCCGTTTCAGTTCTAACAGACATCAAACCAACTCATGCTACCGTGGACAGAGGAAATTATACGCATACATACAGTACGCAATGCGCAAGCGTGTTGAGGGTGTATTGCGTACTTGACAGAGAGAGTAGAAACAATTTTCCTACTCTTTCCTTTCCACTGCCTGTTGAAGTAGGATAAGAGGAAACGTTTCACTTTTCGTCTGATGAAGTACAATTTGTCGTATCGCGCCTAAAGAAGTTTCCCTAATATGTGAGATAGAGTAAGGGATTGGAATGAGAATACGTATTGGATACTCTTGATAGTAATCTAGCTACAACAAAACTATTGTAGTAACGTTAGAAAAATTCCACTAATTAATATTGTTGGAAATATTTGTTCGTCTAAGTTGCAACAACTGAAATAAAACGTTTACCAAAACCCGGTCCCATCTAGGTACACACTAAAACTAAAACTGAATTCCACCGAAAATGTCAGGAATGTTTAATATTAAATGTGACGCAATCATCTCGGCCGTGGAATGGCGACAAGTAATGGCAATACCGTGTTCGAAGGATCAGTCACCGAGTTCAAAGCGGATATATTCCAAGTATGCGATGTAAAAGTTTACATTTCACTGTATAAAAGCTTGGTAAATTTGTTTTGTTGTAACAGTGTCGTCCTTCAAGAAAACTGAATATAAAAATAATTCGTTCTCGCAGCAGAACTTCGTGAGTTAAACGAATTTCCAAAATTACATTTATAAAAGCTTCATGCTACGTCCCTGTTAATGAGATAAAACTTAAATTTTAAAATATCCTACAAGAATTAGTCATAGAATATAGCGTAGGTAGGAGTCGTCGGGCAAGGGAAGAAGCACCTACTGGTGGTTTCCTTCGGTGGCGAGGAGGCTCTCGTACTAGCCCGGGACCAATAACTTCCCAGTTTTTCACGGGTTCTTCAAGAGCAAATTGTTTAGATTTAGTTTGGTGGAAGAAACTTTCTGTGATTGCGAAGAACCACAGACCTGTGAACATTTGGTACTGCAGTGTTCCGGGAACGCCCATCTGATGGAGAGTCTCCGTGTACCGGCGATTGGAGGAGCTACTGACCACCAGGGAGAGGTACGGGGTGCGACGAACTTTTTTGCGGCGACCCACTCGTTGTGCCGGGAACTGAAATTGGACCAGGAGGGTGTATGATCGAGTCCTCTTGCAGTAGGGGGGGCTGCCTGAACTGAGTAGGGTAGTTCTCCCTGCTTCGGAAGGGGAAACAGGGATAGTAAATACATTCTGGGAAGCACCACGAGGGAGAAGACCCTCTGATGGACCTCCTGGTCTCGGTAGAGGGTGATGGATATATGGAGAAATTCAATGAAGAAAAAAAATGTATATCCGACAATAGTTTGAGAGTTTGAGTGACTTTCAATAGACGTATTCACGTCTAATAACACATTCACGTCTAATACACATTTTTAGCGGTGCAAAATTAAATGCTTATGGATGTGTTCTGCAAGTAACGTGAATTCAGTATTTCAAACAGGACATACGGAAACGGAGTGTGCAACGGAGAGGATAAAAATTGATGTTCCTTGCTTTCTTCTCATAGAAAGGGAACCGTTTCAATTTTCTTCTAGATTCAATTTTTTCAGGTCAATTCATACCATCTTTAACAGAGAAATACTTATACGCACTGCGCATGCGTGTAGGGTGCGTATGACGCATTCGACAGAGAGAGTAGGCACGATTCTCCCATCACTCTTTCCTTTCAACTGCCGGTTTGAGTCGGAAAATAAGAAGCGTTTCACTTGTTGCCTGTTCCGGGCCAATTCGCAATAACGAGGGGCTACACGAAATTGCACATAAAATTCGACCACGCAGCTGAACCGCTGACTTGAGTTGGGCAAATTGCCAAAATTAAGTTTATCGGCCTATGTTTTAGGGTTTCAACCAACAATTTGGAAAATGGGTCCATTCACGACGGTGCCGAATAGCTGCAAAATGGTTTGCACGCCATTCCGCATATTGAAAATATCTTAAATACACAATGCATTGCGTGCTTCACACGCCATTCCGCATATTGGTAGTATCTTCAATACACAATGCATTGCATGCTTCGAACTCCAAACCCACGGTAGAATCAACCACATGCCTTTGAACCGGATACTTCTATGGTATTTTACGTTTTGATCGATGTTGGGGGAACCAAGCGAGCTATAGGGTCGCGTAAAAAAACAAAATATGCAGAATAACATCCTACATTTATATTTGTAGAAAGGAACTCAATAAAAAATTCATTCTCGTAGGAAAAACCTCAAAAAATAGTTACTTCCGGTCAAAAAAGGTGCCTCCGATTGTTGGATTTTTTTGAAAAACTAACTCGTCCGAGCGACGTAGAAAACCAACATATGTACCAAATTTGAACCAAATCGGACTTAAAATGGGGCCGCTAGAGTGCGAATACATATATACAGTACACAGTATATGATTTTTAATGACACCTCAAAACGTGTTCAGGAGACCATGATCGGTCTCCCGACCATTTGCTACTGTCGACCTTGGGTCTTACCATAAGGGCCACTGTAATAGCTCATTTTTCCTATGGAAATTCGCTGAAAATATAAATCTAAAGTAAATGAAAGTAGAAAGCCTGTTAAAAAACGTTCAAATAAAATTTGTAAATCCAATGTCAACCTTAACAGGCACTCACATTGGTACAATATATGTTAACCTCTTACCTTACTAATTCATGTTAACGAAATTAAGAACACAAAAATTCACGAGGATAAACAATATCAAACTATGTGCAGCTATGTGCATAAAGACAAAATACAGATCAAGACGTGTTCATGGGTTTTCATGAAGTATTGCCAACACTGCCTGAATATTTCGGCAAGAACAAATGCAAATTAGCAATTAGTTGTTTTAAAATGAGATTTAAGGATTTACAATTTGAAAACCAATAGGAAGCTTGGAAAACCATAGAGCTTTGCAATGAAAAAATTGTACTATTTTGTAAATTTTACGTGAAGCAAGATTTTCTTAAAACCATTATAATGGCACCATGAGGAACATTTTCTTAAATTAGCAACTACACTTTGTAGTTTATTTCATTGATGATTTGCAAGTATTTTGTATTTACGAGGTATTTTACATACATTTACTATTGATAATAATTTTGTATTTGCTTAGTGCTCTTTATATGTATGGGTATCTCATGGTGAGTTTAGAAGTACTTAGATTTTCGTTTGGTGGGGAGGGGGTGGGTCAATTTGCTCCCAAACAGTATATAAAAATACTTTCAAAATATTAAACCCATTTTATCTAAAAAAGTTTCAGTCCCAATAATTTTAATTGTGAATACAATTTTAGAACGAATTACTTGTAAACAATATAATATATTGGCAAAATAATGTTAATTTTTACTTTCTCACTATACTAAAGTATAGTGATCGCAAAAAATATCGATGTTGAGAAATATCCGTTTGGGACCCCCTGAGTCCAAAAAAATGGTTTTTACAAAATGTCTGTATGGATGTCTGTCTGTATGTAAACAAAACTAAAGAGAAAACTATTCGATCGATTTCGAACAAATTTGCACCAAACATGTCAATATAGTTGCACGAAAAAAGTTTTTTGAAAACTCTTGAACAACAACTCCCTTTTTGGCCCAAAACCCAGAAAAATCAGCTTTTATTTTTTTATAAAATAACGGCTGTAACGATTTTCATACAATTTGGTTTATATGGAGCCCTTAATGCACCCTACCATATGCAAAAAACCGCATCTTTATAAAAATTCTCTTTTAGCTAATAATAATAATTGGTTTTTGGGGGTTTTCAGCCAAAAATGTTTTTTTCTTTTTAATTTTTCAAAACCTTTTTTCGTGCATCTATACAGGCCTAATTGACATGTTTGGTGCAAATTTGTTCGAAATCGATCGAATAGTTTTCTCTCTAGCTTATAATAATAATATTTATTAATTACTCTCCTAATTTAATACAAGTATAAAATCACAGTGAATCTGTTTAATAACATAAACATGTTTGTGAGAAAGTATGTGCCAGTTTCTGGTAAAGTTTATTCTGTTTATTTAACTTCTAAATTTATAATAACTACATTTTCTTAGTTCCCTGAGTTAAGTTTTCGATATCTTTTATGATAATCTCAATAATTTTTGTAATTTCATATTTCCCCACACAAGTATTTAGACAATATTATGTACAGACAATACAATCTTTTATCGTCAGACTATCACTTCTGCGGGAGTTAAGCATCTATTGTGTTCGGTACAATGGTCGACGTTTTGTATGTAACCTCATTCTACGCCATGATGGCTTTCAGATCTACGAGAAACATAACTTGGTCTAGTTAAATTTATAGTTTGAGTGTTTCACTCCACAACTTCTCTCTGGAGTTGTGAGTAATAATGTGTTTTGTGGAAGCCAGAAAGTTTCTTTCATAAAATAATGGATGCTAAGGGTAAGATATATTATTTTGTTGTAGCTAAGCCGTTATTTTAAATTGTCATGCAGTTTTGCAGTTAAATATTGAATTGACTAGACAGAAATTATACTAGCGGCTTTCTTCACACTGAATGACTGACTGACTCACATAGAATCCTCGTTGGGCAAAAACTACTTAAGATATTAAAATACTAGGGGGACCCCTGCGTGCTCTGCACACAAAACCCCATGGGACCTTCTAAAAACCTATGTTATGTTTTATTTATAATAAATGTGTAGGATTAATAATAACCTCAAAACTAAGATGGTTAAATGTTTAAATCAAATTATTTCGTATATTTTATAACAACAGTTATAATAAAGGTTAAAAGAACCGGTAAGGCTCAGGTGTACACTTAATCAAAAACCTAACTAAAAAGTTACTCACTATCAGTTACCGTATATTATCAATAAATAGGCCTACCATATGTCTTATTTATTTTTAATTAGGATAACATAGATTTTTCTTATTTTTAAATTCTTTAACGCATTTTTTTATTGGTTTGTGTGAGTTGAAACATGTGTTGGTTCATTATAGGACTAAACTAAAATATTATTTTGTACTAAAAGCTGGATATCCTAATCAATTGTTTTATCTGTTATTTTATTCGATTTGTTGCTATGGTAATCTATATATTAATAGGCAAGCACAAAACTTGTCGTCCTTTTTTCTCAGCTTGTGTGCATCGTAGGAGAAATTCGCGCATACCGTTAGAAAGGTAGTGTCCTGTAGATGAGGAGCAGAATCCCATTATAATTTAAATCGGTCTTCAGGGATACGCCCCAGTAGCCCTCAAAGTTTCAATGTTAATCATATGGAAGGTCAATCTTAAGGAAGAAGAAGATAGATTTCTTTTGATTTTATCAGGGGCACAAAAAACAGCTGTTCGTATGAAAAGCTTAAAACAGCTGATTTTGATCAACAGCTGATTTTGATCAACAACTGATTTGGATCAAAAACTTAATATAATTTTATGTTAGGTAAATCAAGCAATAGCAATAGCGAAGCATTGCCGGGTCCACTAGTAAATGTAAATACGTTCAAGAAGTTGTTTCATAAGTTTAAGTTAATTTACTATAAACATCATTATTTACATCCACGAAAGTAGCTGGATTAGTTTGTTTCTTATTATAAACAGCTGTTTTGTATAAAAATGTTTTTTAAATTCGTTCCATGTTAACTTTTAGGGAAACCCCGACCTTTGACATTAGCTCACGCCATTAAGGATAAGAATTTTTGACATCTAAAACCTTATAGCAAAACTTCGAAATGAGACGAATTTTTTGACGATTCAAACATTAAATTTGGTCCAGAAATAAGGGAGGAGTTGTGTTCACAAAAACTGCTTCGCCTATTATATATAAGGATTTTCGTATGAGATCATTAAACCACAATAAGATAGAACTTTAGAAATCTTTCAAAGTGTAAAAATAGTGAAAATTCTAGAATTCACTCCCAACTCTATGTCAGATAGAACAGCTTTTCGGTACAAAAGCCTAGCTACACAAGTTTGTTTACATCCATTACCGACTTCATAAGCAACCAACTTCGACAAGTTAAAATCTGTTTATTATTCTTCTAAAAAAAAAATCCATTTTTGGATTAGATTAACAAACTAAAACAGGCAAAAACTTCGAAAAATGCTTAATGTATTATAATTCAATTAAAACATTTGATGTTACTTGTTATAAATAAAAGAGCACATTTGGAACAAAAACTTTTAGATTAGGCCTACAACGAACCAAAAACGAGTTTGTTTGCAACCAATTTGACAAATTTAGGTAAATATTCTTTATAGCAAACCGTTTTAGTTAGTAAAAAAAATAATTACTTTTATAAATCAAACATCTGGCGTTACATAGACTATTATTAGCGAATTTCCATAGGAAAAATTGAGTTATTGCAGTGAACCTTATGGTAAGACCTAAGGTTGGGAGTAGCAAATGAGCACCGATCATGGTCCCCAGAACACGTTTTGGGGTGTCATTAAAAACCATATATATATATATTTATGTATATATTTGGTACACATGTTGGTTGTTTACGTCGCTCGGACCAGTTCGCGTTAGCCAAAAAAATCTAAAACCGGAAGCATTTTTTTGACTGAAAGTATATTTTTCAGATTTTTTGTAGGCTACTAGAATAAAAGTTTGTTATTGATTTATATAAAAAAAATATATAAATCAATAACCGAAAGTA
>JAGFPH010003721.1:17264-33582 GCA_018207615.1 Philaenus spumarius
TCCGGGGCAACACTCTACCACTGAGCTATCCTGATCCTTCAGATATTGGTCGATGTTATCTCACTTGTACGGTTTTTACTGCATTTATGAATTTCAAAATTGTTTGTGAGATAACATCGACCAATATCTGGAGGATCTGGATAGCTCAGTGGTAGAGTGTTGCCCCGGAAAGGCAAAGGTCCTGGGTTCAAATCCCGCTCTTGGGACATGTTTTTTCACTTGTAATTTAATTAATTTAACACTTACTGAGGAAGCGTGTAAGCATGTAATTTATTAGAAATTAAAAATAATAATTAATTGTTTTATTAAACCAAACCTAATACTTTTGCGTTAGTTTGTCCGTTTTGTTTGAGAGAAATTGAATTTTAAATTGGTTTTTACATTTGTTTGTACCTCTAACTTTAAAGTTTTTTACAGTTTCATTTACAAGCCAAGTCACTTTTCTAATGATATATTAATGTAACAGTAAGTCGAGGAAAAGAAATTATCAGACAAAATAACGTACGTAGCGATAAAGTTAAAATATGTTGACATATTAAGAAGTAAAATGCAGTTTATCTTGATTCATGTATTTTCAGAGCGCTGTTGCTTCGACTAAAGCGTCCTGCGCTATATCTTGTTTAAAGGCTTTTACTGCAGAACTAAATTATTTTATAGCATCTTGGTACATCTAACTTTGACTGAACACCCACTAAAAACAAATGATCGCTTTCATAAGGTCCATTCAGTTGACGTGCGTTTATTTTGTCCCATAAAATTGTTCACCTTAAAATAAAAATGTTCTAAGGACGCGATGAATTGTAACAAATATACTGCTTTGATGTTACAAAGGTTTTTAATTTCATAAAAGTGTTTGGAAACTAAAATTTGTGTATAAATACAATATTAATTATGGCTCGGCCCCCTGCTCGCTTCGCTCGCCAACTCCCGCGGTGACTCGCGTCGAAACAAATGCAAACAGGTTATTTTATATAAATAGTAAATTTTGTACTATTAAATTCTAATTTATTTTAATTAGGATGTAACATAGTGGTTCATTATTTTTAAATGCCTTAATTTATTACGGGTGGATTCTCTAGTTTTAAAGAAAGTATAACAATCAACATTTTTACTACATTTTCACCCCTTAGCTGCACGCGACCAAATTTCAATCATAATACATTTTTATGTATGTTGTAAGAAATAATTGTAGACATTTTCAGCTAACTAACCTAAAGGAAAATATAACAATTAATTTGTATTGTTTTAGGGGTTGTTATCACAATTTCACCTCTTAGTAGCACGCGACAAAATGCAAATCTAGTTTACTCTTTCTATGTATCTTGTAAGAAATAAATTTACAAAATTTCAGCTCTCTTGCTTTAAAGAAAGTATAACAATTAATATTTATTGTTTTAGGGTTTGTTTTAACCCTTTAATCAAAATTAATTCCAGCCTATGTTACTCAAGGATAGTGTAGCTTTTTATTAGTAAAACTATTTTTTCATTCGGTTCAGTAGTTCCAGAGATTGAACCCTACATATAAACAAACAATTTTTACCTCTTTATAACATAATAACAACCCCAAAGCTAAGACGGCAAATAATTTTAAATATTCAAATCAAAATTATTTCGTATTTTTTATAACAGCAGTTGTAATAAAGTTTAAAAGAACCAGCAAGGCTCATTTCTACACTTTAACAAAAAACTAACCTAAAAGTTGGAAATTTAAATAATTGCTTCAAAATTTGAAATCAGCTGTTTTATCTGCTATTTTATTCAATTGGTTGCTATGGTAATAAATATATATACATGTGATGATTTATCAGTTTAGTCCTAACCTAATTTTCCCACTAAATTTACAAATATTGAAATAAAAAAAGCTTTTATAAAAATGAATTCTATCCTATGTTTACTCAGTAAACATTTTTATTAGTAAAACTATTTTTTCAATCGGTTCATTAGTTCCACAGATTACCCCCTACATACAAACAAACAGATTTTACCTCTTTACAATATTAGTATAGATCAAAATAATTTCCAATAAGTTTAAGTAAGCAAATTAAATGTTGTAACTATTTATATAACAATCCCGTTATATTTATTTTTATCACCACTGCCCGAATTTTACAAATAACATCACTATTGTGTTTTTGGTCTAGGTGCATGTGTACATTACACGAGAAGTAAAATCATGTAAAACATGGAAATTATAAAGTCCGTACCTAAAATATACAAAAAGGTGATGTAAATCTCTCAAAGTTCTCTCATTAAAAACTTTTTTTATTCAAACTCCAGTCGCATCTCCAACTATTAAAACAAAACAAAACTGTTTTTACATTTTTAAGTTAAATTTGCTTCAGTTATTATATTTAAAAAATAAAATATTCAAAATCATTACAGTAATTTGCAAATTTTATGATGATTTTGTGAAAAAAAAACATTATACTGAAAATTACAAAAAGTTAGCAGTCAAATAAAGTTTTACTTGGTTTAAACCTGGATAACTATGGTGATTTACTAATTATATATACAGATTGTCAATCAAATATTACCTCAAACTTCACCAGGCTATTCTATAGGTGAAAATAAGAAAAAAGATTTAACAAACTTATATCAGGAAATTTTGAATTTTCTAAAATTATCCGCCATTGAATTTTCGTTACTTATATTGACCTCAAATTTGGTGTAAATATTTGTTACGTAACATTTTACCATTTGTAATAATTTTGTTTTAAATTGAAATTTGTCTAAGCAATAATTGCCAAACTGTAATTTTTTATCAGATGTACAACTGTATTTTTTTTTTATCTAAATTTCTCAAAAATTTAATAATAAAATAAATAATTGGTTTGTTGTCAATAGGTGTACTATATTATTGAGTATACCATTACATGTAAGTGTATATATTTATGTATATTGTAACAGTGATTTTCAGGTAATTTTCAGTGGTGCATATATATATATATATATTTTTTAAATGTAAGTTTTATTAAGGCGTCGAAGCTTGCGTGTATTGTTCTCGCGTTAAGATTTAGTCATCCACGGACCTCAGCTTCCAAATTTTGTAGACGCCTGCGAGAACGGTACACCTTAAGGAATCAGCTGCGGTCGAAAGCGAGGGCTGGGGTTTGACCCGGGCCAGCCTCAGGTAGCCGAGCGATCCAGAGGACAGGTTACTCCTTACAGACTACAAGTATGAGCTCAATATTTTTTTACCTTAAAATATATTAGGTATTTTGTAAAAAATAACAAAATGGCGGAAAACTTGAAAACAAAGCACCTGTGTTAGCTGGACATTTTTATCAGTATGTTTTGTAAAATTACTTCCAGTGTAATGTTATGTTTCATCTTTGATCAATGTTATAACTTTATTAAGAGATTTCAAGTAAAATATATATATTTTCTTCATAACCATCAAATTTTTATCAAAAAAGATGAGCATTTAAAACGTAAATGTCGGATTTTCCGACGCAACTTTAAAATACCTGGAAATAGGTTAAATATACAAACTAAAAATCTTTGATTGCACTTTGATTAGATATCTCAGTCATTTTAAACAAAATGAGCCTATTGAGGCACTGGGATTCTAGAGAAAATATTTTCTTTTGATTATTTGATACACAAAAGTCCAGACTGACGTATTTGTACAGTACCGCACTGTGGATTGTTCTGACCTGTATTTTACGCATTAAGACACTACTTGAACCTGTAGAATGAATGCGATTTTATTTAAAAGGGGTAATTGTAACACCGAGATATCACTTCCTCAATTTTCTACTGTACTTAATTAAGCCAACCGCACTCTTAAGCTACTTGTGTGAACTGTACAATACAAAAGTCTTTACAAAATGCATTCCTTCAACGAGAACAGACATTCAAGTTTCACAAGACACACTACTTTTGTAATACAAGTACGACAATATGTTCACTTTAAATTCCAAGGGAGAATGCAGGAATTAGTAACAAACTTATAACAGAGAGGAAGCGAGTCAAACTGAAAGTATCATGTTCTACATGCAGTTTTAGTAAGGATTCACTCCCTCTTGCATGAAGTTATAATGCAGTGGAATTTATCTTGTTATTTTGCAGGTGCGGCAAACGTAGTTTTCCTTACACTACACAGAAACAGCTGTTTTCTCTACCTGTTCATAGGTACCGTGCACAATCCGATTATAAATAAACATCGCAGTTGTACGTAAACAGATGATTACACAACAGCAGCTATTATGTTAATAATAGCTTTCGGTATTAACACATAGCTGTATAATGTATCTGGGCTACGGCAAACGAATACAGAAGCCAGGCTGTAGAACTGTCTCCAGGCAGTAAGGAAACGAAGAAAGGAGTCATTGAAGACACAACTCTGAAGATTACGTCAGTATTAACTAATAGCGGTCCCAGAGTGGAGGTAAGGCCTGTACAGGAAATGGAGGTTAGAGTTTAGTATGTAGGCTAAACCGGATGAACTGGAAGTCCCACATACTAGGGGACACCTCTGAATATGGTGCCTAATGCCAGGGCTATAGAATACAAGAGCCTAGACCAGTCCGCCACGGAGAAAGTTCCCGTGACTGCCACTGTCATGTCGTCAAGGCGGTAATGCCAGCTCCATTCCCACCGCTTCAGATAAGTATTCTCTGATACAAATAATTTCAATTTCTTATCAAAACTGTACAATTCGTATGATGCCCTCTTCTTTATTTAGTTTTAGTATTGTCACTACACAAAGCAATGTAGACAGTATTAAACAAAGATGTAAGAAGAAGACAGGGTTAAAATAAAACTAATTAATTTGTGGGTAATAAACCGTTGTAGTGTACTAATGTTAGCATACTTTTAATTTGATTTCTGAAAACTAAATACGAAATTTAACAAAATGTGTCACATTATTGAAAATAATTGTATTTATTACAACAAACCACTAAAACTTGAATGTCATACTGCAGTTTAATAAAGCATGTGTAATACTTATAAAATAAAACACAAAACTTATAAATACTTACACATAGTGAGTAGCTTATATGCATATATGCACATGAAATAATAATTACTGCTGACATAAAATATATTTTTTTAAATAAAACTGCTTTATAGAAATTTTCCTTATCTATGCCGTAGGGAATAGTTAATTTAATAGTTGAATTTAAACAATTGAACTATTTAAATTTAAATTGACACTTTGCAATTTAATTTAGTCTAGAAGTTTAACTTAAAATTATGTTTTATTTTTTATTTTTTTCATCAATAATTTTATTACTCTCGGTTTAAATTTGATTATAATTAGTTGATATTAATTTATTCTAATTATTCTGACAATTTTAATTGCATTTTGCTACTAAACATTTTAAGTTAAAGCTGCAGAAGAAATTACTTAAGGACTTTCGTAACTTTTTAACATAAAGTAATCTCGCTTGCAACTCTTACATTAAATAAATAATATTTTTTTATGTTTATTTTAATTTTAAGCTGAGTACTTAAAATTTGTTGTTTTGAAATTTTGAGTTATCAATAGTTTCCGCTACTCTAACTTTAAATCTTATTATTATTTATATATTTATTTAAATCTCATCTTTCTGAAAATGTTTGTTTTAATGTATTTTGTTAGTAAAGGTGTTTCTTGGAATACTCAAGTAACGCTGCAGACAATATTACTTGATAATCTTGGTAACATTTCATAAAGTAATCTCGTCTGCAGCGTAACATTAAATAAATAAATACCTTGCTAAAACGGTCTGCTAGTAACTTGACCGCAACGCTACAACATAATATATTAACAAATTAATAGTTTCAGTAATTTCGTCTGCAATGTTATATCAAATAACACGTGAGAGCTAAGGCGAACCGTGTTTGCGCGGCGCGTCATGGCACCTCAGTGACGTCACATACGAGGGGGACGAGAGGAAGGTTGGGACAGTCGGCGAGCGTCAACATCAAAGGAGTGGACCATCCCTTGTATTCTATAGCCCTGGCCTAATGCATTAGCCCCTTCACCTGAAAAGGAGGGGAAATGAAAGATTACACGTAGATGAAATCCACGAACCAATGAAACGAAATGTCTCAAGCGTAAATGATTAAATATACAAAACAACAACAACTGCACTATAAATATAAATTTTAAATTGTTAGATATATGTTTTAAGTAGGCCCCTACATTATAGTTGTTAATTGTGTTCAAATTGTATGTAATAATTGAAGGTGTATTATTTTCTTTTAATTAAACAGTTGCTATGATAAAAATTACGTGTTACTTTTTCGGTGTAGCGTAATGAAAACTATTGTACGTAACTCGCTATGTAATGAATGCATTTTCAGTATCCACGTCACTTATTGATTTAAATAAAGTTTGTTATCTTGTTTCTGTCAAGTGACCTCTTTTTTTTGTAGTTGTAACGCGTTTCGGTACTTTTATCCCATCTTCAGACACAATAAATCAATTACTCAACCGAAGTCGTCAAACATTAAAATTAATTACACAAAACACACACAACACATTTCACTTTGAAAGTACGTTGTGGTACACCTTCAGGCTATCGAACGGCAACTGTCTGACAACCTCGATTGAGTAATTTATTTATTGTGCCCGAAGATGGGATAAAAGTTCCGAAAAGAGTCACAAATAAAAAAATGGAAACAAGGTAAGAAACTTAAATTTTTCCAGTGCTTGAACGAAAATCCAGACTCAGTTGACTATCGCGCCTTGTCGAGAACGGTCAACGACCACACTTGTAATTAACATTTTTTATTTTAATGTGTCCTAGTTTGTGTTGTGTAACAGCTATTATGTACATTTGATAATGACTAATAAATAGTCGAAACGTGTCATGAAAAACACAACGAGATATATAATTATTAATAAGGACAGCATCGCCACATAATAAAAGAAAAAACTATTGTAAGAAAATAACTGTAATTCCATAAAATTATTACTTTGTTCTTATATTGTATCATGAAAATATGATTTAAGCATTTTAAATATGGTAAATCTTACCATACTTATTGTTTAAAAATTTTTTTTTATTATTATTTAACTGCAATTTTATGTATTTCGGTTGTTGAGTCAGAAACGCAAAATTCACGTACAAGCTATTGTTGTTGTTACCCGTCTACTTACACCAATCGTAAAGATGTCAAGAGGTGAATGTTTACGAAAATATTAAAACTTTAAAGAATAATGTATTCCTTATGATGAAACACTTTCCAATTAATCAGCTAAAACCTCCTCCATAGTAGAAAACAGCCTATTAGTCACTGTCAACCCCCCCCCCCCCCCCCTATAAGCTTAACATATATTAGGGAAAGTAGAAACACTTCTTCCTGCACAGTTGATGTTGAGTTGTAATTAAGTATAGCAAACATACTTCGAAACTCAGACTGTCAAGCAGGGAAACTCCATGATTACAATTTAATTAAAGTTAACATTAATTCCAAACCAAACTATATAATATCTTTTGTTTCGAACAATTTACACGTTTCCTTCACTTAAGGTACATTAAAATATTTCTCATGGTTTCACCTCCACTTACAATCAAAGAAGAAAAGTAAAAATATTATTTTCCTACAGCTGTTTAATAAAATGCGGGTTTCCACACTAACAGCAGTGCGCCAACTAAACTACATGTGTTCAGCGTCAAGTAAGTAGTATACCTCTTTGTTTTACTTTACCGCACGGCTAAACAGCTGAAGCGGTAAAGTAACACTTTCGCACTCCAGCTGTTTACGTTGCGCACTCCAGCTGTTTACTTTGCGCACTGTACGCAACGTAAAGAGCTGATGTAGTCTATGCTTTGAAAATGTTGACTGTTATGGAACTAACCTCTGTAAAACAGATATTTTATAAACTAAAACACTAATTTAAAATGCAGCTGTCGGAAAAACGTATCTATCAAGGGTGCACAGTTTAATTTGTCACACCCAATAAACTTTGCTATTTATGATTATCAGCTGTTTATCTCGTGTGACCAACTCAACTTTGCACAAATAACTCACCCTAGATACACAAGTAACTATTACTACTTATAAGTTATATAAATTTTACTTTATTTTGTGAAACAAGGTTTTTTTGGTGTATTTTATTATTATTATTTGTATTTTGTTGTTGTGCTTAACTGCTAAGTAGTCTTTATCGTTGTTTTGTGTTTGATTTTTAAACAGTTTTAAGGGTTGTCCGTTAGTTTTACGTTTATAGTACTTTCAGTTTTTCCTTCTTAACTTGTTGTAAGATCTAAACTCAAGAGTTGACTATTTTTAGATCACAGATGCTATTTTTTTATCTTTTATTTTTTATTATGTTAGTATTTTAATTTTATATTCCAGAAACTATGTGTGAAAATTGCTTTGATCAGATGTAAATTTATCAATTTGTGTATTGAAAAAAGACATTGCAGGGACATATTGTAGAAATAAATACAAAAATGTTATTGTTTGTGTGGCTTTATTTGTAAGAAATTATATTCACATTAAAATATAAATAATGACGTTTAGGAAAATTATTTAAAGAACAACACTTTTAAATTCAATTAAATCAATTAATTTGTATCACTCCATTCTGATAATGGCACTGATTATTAATATAGTAAAAAAAGTTGGCAGCTTATTAAAGCTCTGACGAATTTTCAACAAACAATTCCCGTCTAGTCTAAATCAACACTGTTAATGGGTTCAGAGATTTCTCTTAATGCAACATTCTTGTTTCCTCAACCCACGTATACCGTTAAGTATTGTCAAATTACTGCTTCTGTTCTGAAATAATATTTACAGTAATTTTAATTGCAGCATTATATATATAGCGTTGTATTTTACGGAAATATACTGTGGTTTACATCGCAATTTGTCTGCTAGGTTATAGAAACAACTTTAACATGTTCACTGCTAAGGACGCACTTGTGAGCTTGACACTGAACACTATGAGAAGCGCCCGACGCACAGTGCATTGTACGCCAACAACATTATTGAGAGTATTTTCAACACACAATGCATTGCGTGCTTCGCACGCCAACATCATTATTGAGAGTATTTTCAACACACAATGCATTGCGTGCTTGCACGCCAACAACAATATTGAGAGTATTTTCAACGCGCAATGCATTGCGTGCTTCGCACGCCAACAACATTATTGAGAGTATTTTCAATCGCAATGCATTGCGTGCTTCGCACGCCAACAACATTATTAAGAGTATTTTCAACGCGCAATGCGTTGCGTGCTTCGCACGCCAACAACATTATTCAGAGTGTTATTAACGCGCAATCCATTGCGTGCTTCGCACGCCAATCCCTCATTGGGAGTATTTTCAATAACAGTGCATTGCGTGCTTTGAACGCCAACTTCTGTATTGGGAGTATTTTCAATACACAATGCATTGCGTTCTTAAATACAGCTCTAAAACAGATAAAACAGCTGTTCGTAACTTAGCAACTCATTTGTGTTTACACTCGTTATCACAGCAATCAACTTAGCAAATTTAGAATCGGTTTATTATTCTCCACAACCAACGCTCTTTTACGATTAACCAACTAAAAGCAAACACAAACAAAATCAACGAAAAATTATTACTGCATTATAATATAATTCAAACCTGTGTTATTACATATTATAAATAAAACAGCTGATTTTGATCAACAATTAAATTTTAGGTTTGGCCTACACTGAATCAAAACACGTTTATTTGCAACCAATATGGAAAATTTAAAGTTTTGTATTTATTCTTCACAACTATCAGTATGACAAAAGGCTTACTGCATTATAAGTGAAACAAATGGTGTTAAATAATTATTATATTGTTTCCTTTAGTTGGGAAAATAAAAAAATTTATGTTAATTATTGATTATGTAAATACTAATAGTGAAATTACAACGTATTCCGCAATTCGAACCTTTGGGTATGGCCGTATCTATTTCTATCTCCTTTCACAATAGTAATTTCCGTGAAAATATCGGTGTAAACAATAATAGGTTTGCTTTTGGTTCGTCACGGGTCGCCGCCGGCGTTGGTATACGAATCGAGCAGGGTTGGAAACCCTACTATTAAATAAATACATAAATAATCAAAAATGTCAATGCACGAACTTAATATTACATTTTTAATAACTTATTAATTAATATAGTACTTTATTGCTGTCCAGTTAAAATACAGAACTCAAAGTCGGTACGGCAATCAGCAGTTCACTCTATAATTAACTATATTTATTATAAGGAATGATAAATTAATAGTAAATAAGTACATATAGATAAATACGTAATACACTGAATATGCAATTTAAAGTTGCCGTATTTCGGATGCCCCTCTCCGTAAATTATTTTACTTCCTTTTTCGAAAACAGCTCTAATGGCTTGATGAAAATAAATCTTTCCGTAGTACTATTATTATAAGAAATCCACTGGATTGGATCACATTAGAGGAAAAATTCTGTAAAATTGTTTTAAAAGATAAAAACTAACAATTAATGGAAGGGCTTTATTAGGGGTGACCACAGGAGCTGCTATATTGATTTAATTGTTATTTACACATTTTAAAAACGCTTTACTAAAAATATAAAAAAGCGAAGCTCATCAATCGGGTACTTTCGGAGGTTTCTATTCGTGGGCTAGTATAACTTCGATTGTGTATATAACCTGAATAAAAAGACAAACATATGAAGGGCTGAGAAGCCAATAGGTACAAGTGACAGTTTTTTTAATAACGGAGTTGAGCAGAAACTGGCTCTTCAACACTTAAAAATGTTTGTGGCCAAGGAATATAACTAAGTCTATCACGTGCTCAGATCTAGTGGCGAAAAAAAAACTACTTTGTAGAAGAGCTGTTTAGCTTAGAAGTCAAGGGATACATGTGATACAAGTCGCTTTACTTTACATTGGTAATTTACTTGTAAACTATGTTTTTGAACATAACTTCTACTTCCTGTTAACACGTTCACCGCTACGCAAAATAAAAGGTCGTATTTCCTATGCTAGGAGCTGACCTTTTATGTTTTATATTTATAGAATAATTGAGTAGAAATATTTTATTTTTTATTTTTAACCTTTCTACGTAATAATCACTAATATTTTAAAGCGGGCGCACATGTGCGTCCATAGCACACAGGTGTAAAATTGACGTGCGTAGCACGCAATGCTCTGTGTATTGAAAATACTCCCAATATGCGATTTTGCGTGCGAAGCGATGTGTATTAAAAATACACCCAGCACAGGGGTTGGCGTGCGAAGAACGCAAAGCATTGTGTATTGAAAATACTCTCAATACGGGGGAAGGCGTCCGAAACACGCAATGCATTGTGTATTGAAAATACCTACAATTCGGGAGTTGGCGTGTGAAGCACGCAAATCATTGTGTATTAAAAACACTCCCAATACGGGGGATGGCGTGCGAAGCACGCAATGCATTGTGTATTGAAAATACTGCAAATAAGTTGGTTGTGTATTGAAAATACTCTCAATATCTTGTGTCAAGCTCACATGTGCGTCGTTAGCAGTGAACGTGTTAATAGCCCAGGGGTACAAGTGACAACTTTTACCAAATATTGGCTGATAACGAAGAATAAGAGGATGAAAATCAAATTAATCTTTGTTATTATGTTAATCTAGCAACTAAAAATATACTAGTTTTTGCTGGATTTGATTAAACTGAGTTTTCTCAAAACTAACTTCACTACACTTATACCCCTTGGCTTCTCAGCCGTTCATATAAATCCAAAAGGACAACTTTTCCAATCTACGATTTGATAGCTACACAACTTCAGTAATGTCTCCTCCCCCCCCCCCCTGAAACAGGAAATAATGTTAAATACTTTAACCTCTAAAGTACAATTATTATTGTAATAAATTAAAACCCCACTTTACAGTTACGTCTGAACGAAAAGTTTGGGATTTTACTAATGTATTTTTAATGTACCTTCCAAATAAATTTAAAAAACATCTTTTGAAGACAGATATAGAAGCTTGTAGAATTGTAACTCTGGATGTTCTGCGGGTTTCCTTTTGACATGACTTCTCGTCTTCCGGGTTGTGATTTAGGTTTGGAAAGTTAAAATGTTAGATTATAAAGTATCAAGATTTAATCTTTTAAAGAGTTATACACAGTTAGTGCCGTTATGCAAGTTGCTCAAACATACACTATACCTAGGTCATAGTCGCTTCGCTCACCAAACCCGTCGGCGACCCATGCGAAGCCAATGCAAACAGATTATTGTACACTCTGATATTTTAACGGGAATGGCGACTGAGCGGTGACCTATAATGTAAGACAGATATCGAACTAGACACTACCGATCCCAATAATTGGAAATGCGACATGTGTTGTAATTTCACCATTAATATATTTGAAATAATCAATAATCAACATTTCAAAACAAAATTATATTACCAACTAAAAGAAATTACAATAATTCGACCACGCAGCTGAACCAATGACGTGAGTTGAGCAAATTTCCAAAATAAATTTTATAGGCCTATGATTTAGGGTTTCAACTAACAATTTGGGAAATATATATATTCACGACGGTGCTGAATAGCTGCAAAATGCTTCGCACGCCATTCCGCATGTAGGGAGCATTTTCAATGCACAATGCATTGCGTGCTTCGCACTAAAATCCGCATATTGGGGGAATCTTCAATACACAATACAAAGCGTCCTTTGCACGCCAACCCCTCGGTAAAATCCACCACATGTCTTTGAACCGGGTACATTTATGGTATTTTACGTTTTGACCGATTTTGGGGGAACCAAGCGGCTATAAGGTCGCGTAAAAAAACAATATGTGCAGAATAACATCCTACATTTATATTGGTAGAAAAAACTCTAAAAAAAACATTTATTCTCATAGGAAAAATCTAAAAAATAGTTACTTTCGGTTGTTGGAATTTTTTGGCTAACGAACTCGTTCGAGCGACATAGACAACCAACATGTGTACCAAATTTGGACCAAATCGGACTTAAAATGCGGCCGCTAGAGTGCGTAAACATATATACATATACTGTACGTACGGAACTGGCCGGCCACCTGACATTCTGGACATTCTGACTAGATAGTTTTGGAATATTCTTTAAGCTTCTAGAACATTCATTAACATTCATTTACCAATATTCTAGAATATTGTGGAATATTCTACAACATTAAGGTACATTCTGTCTAGAACATTTTGGAATATTGTAGAATATTCTGGAAGCTTCTATAATATCCAGGAACATTCCGGCCATTCTCGGCCACTTCTGCACCCGATTCCCTTTGTCTTACCGAGATTGGTGTCAAGTCCATTTGTGCTTTCTTTTACAACACCCCTCCATTTCCAAACTGAAACTATCTGAATGAATGTGGTGGAGGGCAATGATACCAAATAACCGCCATTATTCTGCCAAGAGTTATGGAGTTATAGAGCAATGATTGGACATACGACTCTTACATACATTATATATACAGATTTAGTAACATTGTACATTCAAACAAACATATAATATAGTGTAAGATAATTGCATTGTCTTGATTTAAAACATACTTTTTGGAATCTTAAAAAAGTACTAGTTACCTACTTAAGCGCTTTTATGAGGTCGAGCCAAACATTAATGTTGCATAAACAACCTTACACATTGTTCTAACACAATCCTACCCCACACAAACTAGTGTATGCACTTAAATACAGCCAACCACTTTTAAGATCATTAACCATGAAATATTTTCTTAACAATTGAAATTTCACATTTCCCCCTTAAATGAGGAATCTTGTGTCCACTAATCATTATCTAACCCCCGTCTTTTACATGTAAATTTAAGCGATGTAAGAAAACAACATTAATGGAGTGCAAGAAATATACATTTTACGATCGTTAAAAAATGGCTGAAAATATTTAAACTGTTTATAAATATGACATTTTCTAGCCGAAATTAACAATTGGTTATTTTTAAAGTACTTAAGTCTTGCACATCAAATTATTCATTTGAGCTTCAACTCTATGATTAGTCGCTGCATGCTATTACTTTTAATTAAAAAAAATATATATATATAGAGTTTTATAACGGAATATAAATTTATTATAAGGTTAAAAATATAATAATAACATAGGCTAAGTAAGTTGATTTTGAACCTTGCGTTGTTGGATATAAAATGTTGTTTGTACTGAAAGTGAATATCATAATAATGTATTTTAATGTTTAGAATAGACTGAAGAACAATAGTTTTTTTTAATAGTTTTAAAAGAAAAGTTAAGTTAATTTTGAAAAGAAAAATGTATCAACTCTTATGAAAGCGTGTGTACGTACGTCCGTGTGTGAGAAAAATAGTATTATAAATGCGCATAGTGTAAAACAAATATAATTTTAAAGACTTGATATTTTGTTAGGTTGGTAAGCAGCTATCAAACGCCACTCCAGACATAGTCAGCTGAGTTCACTCATCATCTGTAATGTTCGAACAAAACCTAGTCTAGATTACACTTTGAGGTTATGTTTATAAATTTAAAACTTCAGTCAAAAAACTTCTAAACTTCTAAAACAAACTTTTTTTATGTCTAAATTTCGGCTGTTTTGTATTTGAACTAAAAAAACTAACGTACACTATAGTATTCTATATACTTTGAGGCTTTGAGGTTAGAAATCGCTAAAAACGTACGTCTTTTTTAAAATTCTTATAGTTTACTTAATTATTGACAACCTTAAAAACAATGTATGCCCAAAAACATTAAAATGTAGTAAAATACTACTATGTGAGTTATAGTAATGATAATAGAATCATATACAAATTTGAGCTTCAGATAATTTACAAATGCAGGCGTAATGATGATGACAACAATTAAGGGAATTTTAAAGTGAACAAAATATAGTTTTGCTTAAATGGCTGTATTTATAATAATTTGGGTTAAAATCGTTGATTCAAGTAGGACTATGATTAAAATATACTAACTTTTATTTGGTTTTCCAAAATGTATTTCAGGTCTTTTAGTAAAATATTTAATTTCATGCTCTGTACATTTACCATGTTGAAAATCCCTAACGCTTTATACCTATTTAGATATAGTTTGTTCTTGTTGGCCTTGGTAAATTCTTCTGAAAACCAAAGTTTAGAAAAGAAAAACGTGTTAAAAATTTTAATTTTCAAAGACTTCTAACCTCAAAACAAGTCTTATAGAATGCATTAGTTCCGTAACACATTAAACTTAATACTTTGATCATCTGTTCATGATGTAATCTGTTCGTCATTTTTCACGCGATCTACTAGTATTTAATAATAATTCGACCACGCAGCTGAACAGCTGACGTGAGTTGAGGAAATTTCCAAAATGAAGTTTATATGTTTCACGGTTTTAAACAACTATTTGGTAAATTGGTCTACTTACGACGGCACTGAATAGCTGATTATGTGTACGAATGTATTAGTAGAATGTTTTTGAACCTAAGCCTCCAGCTTCGTCTCAAGCGCTCTTTCGTTCCACTCGCAGCGAAAGAATTTGCTTTGCGAGTTTTCATCTCGACCTTGCGGCCTCGGGTTATGAGCTTCCCTTCGCTCGCAGGGTACAAACTCGACCGTCGGACCTCGGATCAGAAAATGCCCCCACGGTAAAATCAACCACGTGGATTTGAACCGGGTACTTTTATGGTAATATACGTTTTTGGGGGAAATAAGCAAGCTATAAGGTCGCGTAAAAAAAACAAAATGTGCAGAATAACTTCCTACACTTAAATTGTGAGATAAAACTCTAAAAAAGTTTCATTCTTGTACGAAAAATTTCAAATAATAGTTACTTCTAGTAAAAAAGTGCTTTTTGTTGTTGCTTAATTTTTTTGGCTAACGACGTAGCCAACCAACGTGTGTACCAAATTTAAACCAAATAGGACTTAAAATGCGGCCGCTAGAGTACACATATATAAACCGAACACATATATACAAAATGTATATATATAATTTTTAATGACACCCCAAAACGTGTTCTGGGGACTATGAACAGCTCTAATTTACTACTGCCAACCTTACGTCTTACCATAAGGGCACCTTAACAGCTCATCTTTCCTATGGAAATTCGCTAATAACTATCTCAGGTTTATCTATACTTATAAAAGCCAAATACAATTGACTCATTGACTCACTGACTCATCACAGTTTCTCCAAAACCACGAGGCCTACAAACATGAAATTTGGCACTAATACTCTTTATAGGCTCTAGACGCGCACTAAGAAAGGGTTTCCGAAAATTCGAAATTTTAGGGGGGGTTTTGGGGGGTCAAAGTTACTAGATCACGATTTCTCAAAATCTACCGAACGGATTGGAATGAGATTTGGTATGTAGCTTCCTCTCGGGCCATAGATGCTCGCTAAGAAATGGTTTTTAAAAAATTCGAAATTTCAGGGTGGTTTG
>JAGFPH010003721.1:46720-61034 GCA_018207615.1 Philaenus spumarius
CAAAATACTGTGACTAAACAGTTTAGGTAAGTCCTCTAGTTTTTTTTTTTATTCTAATTATATAAAGTGATAATACGACGAAATATTATAATTATATAAATATTATAATCATACTGTTATCGGCAAAGTACTGTGACTAAACAGTTTTGGTAAGTTTTATTTTTATTCTAATTATATAAAGTGATAATACGACGAAATATTATAATTGTTAGGGGCGGGAGGGGCGGGAAGAGGGCCGGGAGGGGCGGGGAAGTAAACATGTTGAGACTTGAAACAGTGTTTTCATACTTTGCCTGATGCGCCTGCGGGCATTATATAGAATGACTAGGCAAAGTATATAATGCGCGATATTTCATACTTTACCTGCCCCGGTTTAGGCATTGTATATAATGCCTAGTCATTCTATATAATGCCTGATTTCCTAGTTTGCCGGTAACATATACTTTTATTTATATAATAAAAATTAATTGTTGTTCCTTTGTAAGCCCATCACTTGAGAACGGCTCGACCAATTCGGCTATTTTTTGTTTTAAAATGTTCGTAATCGTCCGAACTAGGTTTTTATATAAAGAAAATTTTTAATAGTTTCCCGAAAAATTTTCAAATTTTGAAAAACTAAACAGCCTCTTTTTGTATGGACTCAAGACCATAGCGCACAAAAACAGCTGTTCGTGTAAAAAGCTTAGCAACACATCATGTTTGTTTAACTTTACACTCATTACCATATAGCAACATTACTTAGCATTTATAATCGGTTTATTACTCTTCAAACCAAACCCAACAGCATGTTTAGGTTAGATTGACCAACTTAAAGCAAACAAAAACAACTAAAATCAACTAAAAATACTATAGTTCAATTCAATCATTGGTTGTTACATAATATATTACAACGAATCTCCTTTTTGGATATTCTTTGTTGGAGAATAAGTTATTTCCACCTACTGGAAGTCTTATAGGCAATCTCGCTTTGTTTGGCCTAGGTGAAATAACTATGTGTCGAATATTCAGTTTGCTGAATATCCCGACTAAAAAAAATTTTACGTTATACTTCCAGTAATTTACTTTTAAATCTAGCTCAGTTAGAACACAAGTTAATAATTTTACTTTTTGTAAACCTCTGAGTAGCGAGTACACTGAAACTAACCTTGTAAATGGCTTATTTGTGCTTGCAAATATAATATGAAATTTCACTGTACCAATTCTTAATCTATAACTCATAAACTATTGGGATATTTGAATACTAGGTGTTTTTGTAAATAATAACTTTTTTATAAAGCAAATAAAATTTTAATAACTCCTTTTTTCAAAACTTTAAACAGAAAATATACTTTTTGGATTTTATCTTTTTCCAACAAATACAAAATAATAAATCTCTTTTCAGTTTTAATAATAATTTCTTAAACTATAAAGCAGAACTAATCTCTTACCTAACTATATTTTATTTTAATATTTTATACTCAATTTAATTTAATAAATCTTTTAATGAAATATTTACTTTGAATTTACGATTTAATGAATTTACTTTTTTAATTAATAATACAAATATTTTACCTAATCTAACATCCTAAGTAACCCAGTATTTAAAATAAATTTATTTGAATTTAATTCAGGCAAATTTTAACAGGGACTAACGTATTTTACGCTTCTACCGACCTTTTCACAACTGTCCAGGCGTCGCGACGTTTGATGTGAAGTCCGCGCAAGTTGCTTAGCGATGGCAGGCTACAGATGCTCTGCGTGCTGGTTAAGTTGTCTCGTTGGTGAAGATGGAGTCCTGTAGGGTTGTCTGGATGAAGGATGGATGGCTTCTTAAAGATGGATGTGGTGATGTCGTGTCTGCAATCCCGGTTCGGTTATTCCCTTTGAAGTTACCGTTGCTTGTCCTAGTGGTCGCCTGGTGGTGTCCTGGAGTCCTGTCTGGAAGCTATACGAATCACTCCATGTATCAGCTGTCTTGCAGGCTATGTTCCTCCTCCAGAATATTCCAAGTTAGGCCAACTTTGTATTGACTGAGTTGCCACTGAAGTTCTTGTAGATTTAGGCGGTGTCTATTGCTGCATTCCAGGTGAAAACCGCAACGACGTGTCTCCTCACTTGTTATATAATTTATAAGGTTAACGAAGAAAATACTTAGCTTCTTGCATGCTATAGTATTTTATAAAAAACAAGTAACCGCTCCTGATGCGTCTAATTACATCGCAGAATTATGAAGGCTCGATGTGTCTAGTTACACCGTAAAATTGTGAAGGCTCTCGAGTTTCCCCGAGCAATCGTTTATATAGGCTTTTTCGGCACTACTTCCCTGCCAACTTAAGCTTTCTATCACTGTATTACTACAAAGCTTTAAAATTAGTTTTTTCGACAATTTTAAACTTCTAGTCTATGTTATTTTTTATCCTGAATTTTATGATAATTTTTCCATTATTTTTAACCTTGATTTAGCCATTGTTTTAAGTAATTTTCCTTTTGTTTTTGGAGTACGCCCACGTTCGTATGCTGGTAGACATGCTCCCCCTCCAGCGTCTCATCTTCAGCCAGCCCCTCTGCTGTTTCAATTCCTTATCTCGCTTCCCGCAGTTTAAGCTATGGAAAATCCTTTTCCTCTGTAACTCCTCCAGGGTTTTCCCGATTTCCATGAGGGTGACATTTTTGGATTCAACTCGTTGTCTTCTGTATACACGAACTCGAGTGACGTTCGTACGACTCTTGGTTTGCGTACACGACCCGCGCGCGTTTTTCCACGGCGATTTTTCCCTGAAAAGTCTTAGTTTTTTATTTTTTCCAGCTTTTTGTTTACACTTCTTTTTGTCTATTGGTTTTTGTTAA
Organism: Philaenus spumarius; assembly: GCA_018207615.1. Classification (NCBI taxonomy): domain Eukaryota; kingdom Metazoa; phylum Arthropoda; class Insecta; order Hemiptera; family Aphrophoridae; genus Philaenus; species Philaenus spumarius. Next base: position 49,547 of record JAGFPH010003721.1, read on the forward strand.
CTGGCCGGATTTTCACTTTGTTTCTGCTTCTGGTTGTCTTGCTGTGGGGTTAGGGAGTTTAACGATTTTTTACAAACTGGGGTTTTACTTTACTCCCGAAACATATTTTAATTACTGGATTATTTTTAAATAACTATGTTATTTACATACTATTTACCATTTTGAGTTAATACAAATTTAAGTTTAACTTTTTATTTGGCTGTAAAGGTGCAAATTCTATCACCTTTTTCCTTTCATAAATTTTCAAGTTTTTCTTCTTAATTATACATTATGTTTATCAATACTCAAACTTGTTTTGGTTAGAATTTAACAAACTTTCTTTTTAACCTACTTTTTAATCATTTGAACTTAGTGGATTAGCATTAACGTTTTTGTTTAACAAAATTTCGCTAAAACTTATTTCACCTTTATTTTAGGCCTTCTTAAGAAAAGCCTAAAAAACCTTTTATTTTTCAATTTAGAGGAATTTTGAATTTTTCCCCATACTTTAATAGCTTGTATCTTACGTAACCTTGTGATTTTATATTATCTAATCTTGCAGTAAATACACCCGCGGTTAGCGTAATGCATTTCCTGAAGATTTTTGTTTTTATTTAAATCCTGGATTTTGGCTTCCCGAAAGAATCTTTAAGTATTTTTTACAAGTTCTTATTCCTTTTCGAACAGGCGGGGTCCAAAAGTTTAGCTTGGCCAGATAACGACCCTCCCGCGTCAACATGACTGTCGTGACCTACATTCGGCTTTAGCCCGCGGCAAGTCCAGATTCTTCAAATTTATAAAATTAACTATAATTCAAATCCAGGACCTACAACGAGTTTTGTCCGTTGTAATATATAAAACAGCTGGTTTGGATCAAAAACTTAACATAATTTTAGGTTAAGCCTGCAATGAACCAAAATACGTTTATTTGCAACCAATTGTGCTATTTTGTTTTTGTTTGCTTTAAGTTGGTCAATCTAACCTAAAAAAGCTGTTGGTTTTGAAGAATCGCATATATTATTTCTCAAGGCCATTTTTTTGTCGGTACGCCATAACTTCCTTAATACATCATTAAGTTACATGAATGAGGCATCATTTTAAAGCTTTCCTTAACCGCTACACCGGAAAAATAGACAAACAGCTTAAAATTCATGTTTTAATAACAAAAATTGATTTAAAAAACTTTTATATTATACTTTGTATGTTCCGAATAAAAGGCGCCATCTATTAACCATCTGTTTGACTAGCATGACAGCTGTTAGTTAGATTGTTTACACTGTAAGATTGTATAGGGAAACTGTTATTTATAAACCAATGTAAATAAATAAACTTAATTTAAAGTTGCTGTGGTAATGAATGTAAACAAACACGACGTGTGGCTAAGCGTTTTATACGAACAGCTGTTTTTAAGCACTATGGTCTTGAGTCTATACAAAAAGAGGCTGTTTAATTTTTCAAAATTTGAAACTTTATCGGGAAACTTTTAGAAATTTTCTTTAAATAAAAACCTAGTTCGGACAATAACGAACATTTTAAAACAAAAAATAGCCAAATTGGTCGAGCCATTCTCAAGTGATGCGCTTACAAAGGAACAACAATGAATTTTTATTATATAAATAAATGTATATACCGATATAAAATCGTACTGGCCTTCAAAATTTTACTTTCGTCCCTAAGTATTAAAAATATCTAACAAAATTAAAGGCTGCAGGTTACGCGTTTTAGTGTTCGAATAGCAAATGACATTGTGGACTGTGGAGTCTGTATACAGTGCGGCAAGGCGGTGGGTCCATGGTGACGTCACGTTTCCGAGCCGCTTGGCAGGGACCTGCGCGTGACCCCTACCGTGTATTCTAGTATCCGTGCCCCGTACTAACTTAGAGAACTCGTTGTGCGCGCACCGCGCAGCGCACAGGTGTATACGAACCTTTAGATACGGTCACAGATAACAGAACTAATACTTCATATTTACAATCTAGTTGGTTCAGTATAGGCCTAACATAAAATTATGTTTTTTAATTAATGTTTGACTGTAGGCGATCATGTTTAAGTTATACTTTAAATGGTTCAAGATACAAATAATGATCAAATTTAATTCTAAAGAAATAAAACCAACGATGTATATCCTGATAATTTTCACTTCTCTCGGCAGTCCCACAGCTGCTTTCTTTCTCTTTTCGTAAATTATCTTTTTACAATTAAAAATCCTGAAGCTCTATAGCGCAATTTTTTTAAATCACTTAACCGTTGATACAGTGAACATCAAGAACTTTAAAGTCAAAGCTTTTTTAAGTATACAATAAGATAAATTTCATTAAGAAAAATGAAAATATAATTTTAGTACCGTATTTTATTTTGCAAAAATAAATCTTACAAAATTCATATCTTATATACATTAAGAAATTCTACGAAAACCATTATGCTCACTCACTATCAAACAAACACTGATGAATGCTGTTATTGCTCATGACTAAAATTTTTAAAAAAATGTATAATAAACTAAATAAATAAAATTAACTTATAAATAATGGTAGTAATACTAACATAAATGCTAAGCAGAGTCGGGCTATAAGGTTGTGTAAAAAAATAAAAATGTGCAGAATGATCTCCTATATTAAATTGCTTGGATAAAATAAGAAAACAGTTTTATACCAGTATGAAAAATTGCGCTTCTGAGTGTTGGGTATTTTTGGCTAACTAACTCGTCTGAATCTGTATATATAAAATCGAAATACCACTCACTCACTCACTCACTGACACACTCATCTCGATTCCTCAAAAACTAAAGAACGGATTGAAATGAAATTTGGTATGTAGCTTTCTCTAGGGCCATAGGTGCTCACCGACCAAGGGTTTGAAAAAATTCGAAATTTTAGGGTGATTTTGGGGGGATCAAACTTATTAAAAAACGATTTCTTTAAAACTACCTAATGGAATGAAATTTGGTATGTAGCTTCCTCTAAGCCCATAGGCGCTCGCTAGGAAAGGGTTTAAAAAAATTTGAAATTTTAGGGGGGTTTGAAGGGATCAAAGTTATTAAATCACGATTTCTTCAAAACTAAAGAACGGATTGGAATGAAATTTGGTATGTAGCTTCCTCTAGGGCCATAAGTATTCACTAAAAAAAGGTTTAAAATAATTCTAAATTTTAGGTGGGTTTGGGGGGTAAAAATAACTAAATCACTATTTATCCAAAATTACCGAACACATTGGAATGAAATTTGGTATGTAGCTTCCTCTAGGGCCATAGGTGTTCACTAAGAAAGGGTATGAAAAATTTCGAAATTTAGGGGTTTGGGTGGTTCAAAGTTCCTAAAATCATAATTTCAGATCTTTTATTATTATGACAATAGTGCTTTTATTGTTTAAGATCTATATATATAAAAACCAAATACCACTTACTGACTAAACACTTAAAAAGAATACAATTACGTTAAAAAGACTGAAAATACCAACCACCACGGGCAACGCCGTACGGGTCAGCTAGTCACGTATAAAACCTAAGTGCGTACACAATTTGGACCAAATCGGACATATAAGAGTTAGAGCATGAACACATATTATACACATTTGAAGGGCTGAGAAGCCAAGGGGTAAAAGTGACATTTTTTTGAATAGTGGAGTTAAGCGCAGAAACTGGCTCTTCTACACTTTAAAATGTTTGTAGCCAAGGAATATAACTGTAAGTCTATCATGTGCTGAAATCTAGTGTCGAAAACTACTATTTAGCTTAGAAGTCAAGGGATACATGTGATGCAAGTTACTTTACTTTACATCGGTCGTTTACTTGCAACCTATGTTTTTATTACATAACTTCTAAATCCTGTTAACACGTTCACTGCTACGCAAATTTCGTATTTCCTATGCTAGGAGCTGGCCGTTAATTTTTTACATTTATAGTCTAAATGAGTAGAAATTACTTTAGTTTTTATTTTTGAACCTTTCTACGTAATGAGCGCTAATATTTGAAAGCGGACGCACATGTTGGTTTATAGCACACAGGCTTAAAATTGGCGTGCGAAGCACGCAATGTTCTGTGTATTGAATATTCTCCCAATACGGTGGTTAGAGCGCGAAGCACGCAATGCATTGCGTATTGAAAATACTCCCAATACGGGGGTTGGAGTGCAATGAACTGTGCGTCGGCCGCTTCTCATAGTGTTTTAGTGTCAAGCTCACATGTGCGTCCTTAGCAGTGAACGTGTTAACAGCCCAGAGGTACAAAAGTGACAAATTTTATCAAATATCGGCTAATAACAAAGAATAATAGGATGAAAATCAAATTAATCTTTGTTATTATTTTAGTCTAGAACCTAGCAATTAAAAACATACCAGTTTTAGTGATCATGGTTTTACCTTTATTTGATTATAACAGTTTAAATTTAAAATGAGTTTTCTCAAAACTAACTTTACTACACTTCTAACAATTTGGCTTCTCAGCAATTCATACATATAATTTTTAATTACACCCAAAAACACTAATCGGCGCTCATTAGCTACTCCCGACCTTATGTCTCACCTTAAGGTTCACTGCAATATCTCATCTTTACTATGGAAATTTGCAAGTAAAACTATTTTTGGTTTTTATTAATGACATTACTAAGGGGTTTTAATTTAATTTAATTTCATCGGCAATACACGTTCTACACGGAAGTGTATATAAAAATTTTAAAAAATATGTATCGTGTGCGTACACGATGTTTGTATGTGTTGTTTAAATGTTGTTACTAGTAATATGTGCGTTTGACTTTGTAGAGCGAGGGGATGTAATACCACTCTCATAAGTTCAGATATACCGCACCATAAATTCAATTATTAGTACAGTATACTATGATATTCTAAATTACGTCCCATTATTATTCAGACAGTTCATTTGATCAAACCCCTTTTAAATACGTGGATCAGGATCCTTATGGACGCACCATGTTCAGGGGCTAAAGTAAAATTATGCGAATAAACACCATTTCAGAAAATACAAGGGTAAAACAAGTCTGGCCCTAAATTTACCGAGTGACTTTTGTTTTATCAGCGGAAAGTGTTTCTACTTTCCCCAAAGACTCGTTATTTACAACAGGCCTCGCGTCCCCAGCTACGTTTAAGTTTGTGACTGCAGGGTTTTACTTTCCGCTTTGAACATCGTATTAAAATATTAAATTTTGGATAGATGGCATCTATGTAAACGACGGATGGTGACAATTTTGTTTTATATTTACGTTTTACATTACGCGTATGCAATAATGACGTAAAAACAATTTTAAACAAACATTTTGTTTTGACAAAATGGGAGTGAGTTATAGTGATGAGCAGATTGAATTAAACAGTTTGAAATGTTTCAATTTTAAACCCTAGACACAAGTACTTACTAAACACACAAGTTCAGTTTGCAAGGGTAATTAGAAATAACAAAACGCGAACATAAATTCCAAAGAGCTAAGTTTCACTAAAATCCCCTTTCATTTTTCGAGTACTTCCACAGCGTTCGAACCCAAAATGTATAGGCGAATTAAAACCAGAAACGTATTGGGGAAGGTTCGGCCGTTACTGTGGGGGTTTTAGGCTCTGCGCTCGGCCAATGAAAATCGGATAGTTGCTAAATTTATCTAGCTGCCTTTCTCACTCTTAGCAGTGTCGTGTCTATTCTGCACGACTTGGCAACACCGCTGCCGAAAATATCCGATCGTCCCCGAAGAGCCTCCCACTACAACCGCAGTCCAATACGTTTCTGGTTTGATTTCGACTACAGTAATAAGATTAATTTGTAATGATTAGTAATAAAAATGGCGTCGAGCATAGAGGTGTTCTTGCGGGTTTTCTTGCCGCCCTCCAATCTCTGCAATGCAGACGACGAAATATCAATCTGTAGTACATAGATGATAGCCGGATGATCTGCGACTCTGACGTCATAAAAACAATTGGAGAAAAAATGTCAGATGAGGATTTCGAATGCAGTGGTCAAACAATGTACGCAGCTGTCTTCTGATATGTTTACATTTGGGACCTAGAGATTGTATAGTACTCCAGCGGTCGCGCGGGGTATAGGCGTATCCCAGTCATTATTTTTTTGTGTGCCATTATCAGTTGGTAGCACGGACGACCACGTGCGGTCAGTTACCTTAAGTTTGGAGCTTCCTCTACCCCTCAGTTAAAGGTTGACGTTATTTTGCAATATCAAGCGCCCTTAGGGTCATTCATAGTTAATTAATTGGTGTTGGAGTTATGTCCCGGAATGGTCTGCTCCAGTAAACAAGAAAGCAACCGGAAACGAAAGCGTTTCTTACTATATCCCTATCTAAACAGTGCAATTTCTTGCAGCTGGACGCTTTGACATTGCCTCATTTCAAACCATTTTAAAATTCTATGTTTTGTAATTGAGTGTTGAAAAAAACCTGAAAATTCTTTATACAATTTCGGATCCGGCTTGCAAATTATTTTTCATTATTAATTGTTTATTGTGTTAGGAAAAAAATTCAAACTTTGTACTTACAAAATGTCAATTACATAACAAATCAAAAGCATTAAAAAAAACTAAATTGCAAAACGGATGCGTATTGTGACTGTGCCTCAAAAGAGACCTTGCAAACAATTTTATGATAAAAAGTAAACGAAATAAATGGTTTGAAATTTAACATTGCTCTTATGGGTTAAAATTCCAAGATGGCCGCCACCACAGCAGACCCTTAATGGGTTAAACACTTGCGTTATTAAAGGATACCACAACCATTATGAACCACACACACGGATAACCATCTTTAACAGCATATTAATTGATGTTACAACAAACACACTAGTACACCATAACAAGGTCGGCCTCGACTAAGTAGCCCCCTATTTGGCCTCCCCGGATTTAATTTAACCCTATCGGACGTTCACTGCCATTCAGCCCTCGCAAACGGTCGCTACTCGCAATTTACTTTAGCCGACCATTAAAGTTAATTATAAAATAATTGGTAATTGAAATAAACCGGCACCTAAACTGTTGAACGTCCTCACAGTTGGTCTGTCGTCCCAAAGGTTCAGTGGTAAGCCGCGCAAGGCATTCTGGGTTTTTGCATTACGTAGCCAATCACGTCGCCGCGCCGTTGACATGGAGGCGCATTCCGAGATTCGCTCAGTGATTCGACTCTAATCACGTACCTGATACTGAGCGGGTCTCAATTTGCGTGCGTTTAGTTTGTGATTCATTTGGAAGTCAAGTCTGGAGTACAGTTGTACCCCACGCGACCACTAGCGTAATAGTTGATTCGTTTTTATAGTTTTAGCTGATGGTTTATTTCTTGTAGTTATATCAAAGTTAGTTAGATATTAGTGATATTTTTAAAAGAGTGAACACGATAGAGCACAATTGTTGCTCTGGGTGCAGGGGATTGGAAACGATGAGGAATTAGAGCAAGTTTTCTGACGATGTTGATGAAGATTTTGTAAAATTTAATGTTTCCTAAAACAATGGAAGTGAGGATGAAGCTTCGATCACTTGAGTATTCAAGAAACTATTTCGAACGATGTTCCACATCAAAACGCTGAAAGAAATACCACTCGATCCGAAACTCCGTTTGACAACCAAGAGCGTTAATATAAGGAAATATACTGAAACAATTTGTTATTTAGAATCATATATGGCTAATTATATCGTACCCAGTGCTTTAATATAATACCAACTGATCATAGACCCGAAAGTAGACCCAACTTTAGAATTAATAAATCTTCTTTATTGCCAATAGTTACAAGGAACTATTTTTCTCAAGACATGTTGGTGATAGTTAAATCTATATAAATTTATGTCCAAATTGTAATTTTTTGTTGTTTATTAAATATGATAAACTATTAGTTAGCATTTTTTGAACCAACTATGACCTAAACCTATTGTTTATAAGGAATAAAATACTAACTGATTGGGTACACCTGTACCCCTCGCGACCACTGGAGTGTTAATGCAGATTGAGTTTAAGGTTATAATATTTTAGTATTTTTTTATTGTTTAATAAAAAAATGATTTTTAATTACAATAATTCGACCACGCAGCTGAACCGCTGACGTGAGTTGAGCAAATTTCCTAAATTAAATTTATAGGCCTAAGTTTTAGGGTTTCAAGAAACAATTTGGGAAATAGGTATATTCACGACGGTACTGTATAGCTGCAATGGTTCGCACCCCATTCCGCATATTGCGAGTATCTTCAACACACATAACATTGCGTGCTTCGCACGCCAACCCCACATTGGGATCCACCACATGGATTTGAACCGGGTACCCTCTATGGTATTTTACGATTTGATCGATTTTGGGGTTCACCAAGCGAGCTAATGTCACGCAAAAAAAATGTGCAGAATATAATCCTACATTTATAATTTGTAGAAAAAAACAAATTCATTCTCGTAGGAAAAATCCCAAAAAATAGTTACTTTTGGTCAAAAATCGTGCTTCCGATTGTTGGATTTATTTGGCTAGCGAACTCGTCCGAGCGACGTAAACAACCAACGTGTGTAGCAAATTTGAACCAAATCGGACTTAAAATGCGGCCGCTAGAGTGCGAACACATATAAACATATAAATATATGATTTTTAATTACACCCCAAAACGTGTTCTGGGGACCATGATCGGTGCTCATTTGCTACTCTCGACCTTGGGTCTTACCATAAGGGCCACTGCAATAGCTCATTTTTCCGATGGATATTCGCTAATGAAGTGAAATAGATTAAATAATTATTGAATAAATGCTCATCTAACATATTTGTAGGTTATATAGGCTATTATATTAACAAATTATATGTATTACAGTTTTTGCTTCTGTACTAAACTAACTCAGGTTTCTTGAAAATATTAGAAAAAGGCTTACTTTATGTTGATGTTTATATATATTTTTTAAATATTAAAGTTAAACAGGAAATTTGTACAAAAAGTTAAACATCACAATTTGATCACATAATAAATAAAAATTATTATTATTTTGGGTTAGCTGTTGTTATAAAATATAATAAGAAATTATTCATTATTGTGATTCCTACTTCCTGGACCATTATTGTAAAATTGTTTAAATTAATTTACCAACCTTCAAATGGACCAAATGGTCCTGTTGATTTCCCCCCTACTGCTGCTGGGTCTTACTAGTTTCGACACAACTCTGTCATTGTCGAAGACGAATATTTAAAACGATGAACACATACAACAAAACACTACACAACACATAAAGTACACATACGTAATATTCACCATTAAAGGGTCGTTAAATGATTAAAATGGGGCATAACATTCCACACAAGCTGAACATTTGATTGCCTCAAATCATTTGACCAATGGTATGAGCAAAGACATGGAGATCCTAAGGAAATGCACCAAAGGTAAACAAATGGACACACTGGAACAGTTCCACATTTACAAAGCCTTAAAAACACAACCACATGACATACTTAATGATCAGATACAGTTTAAATCCAACGCTATATTCGACATTATAAAGATTTAAATACACCGGCAAGTTATGCAACCAACCATACAGAGCAATGACGGGCTATCTGCTTCTTTCCGGTTCAGTTCGCGTTCGAGACGACCCGTAAGTAGGCTACTTGAGTGGAATGTTATGCCCCATTTTAATCATTTAACGACCCTTTAATGGTGAATATTGCGTGTTTGTACTTTATGTGTTGTGTGATGTTTTGTGTAATGTGTTCATCGTTTTAAATATTCGTCTTCGACTATGACAGAGTTGTGTCGAAACTAGTCAGACCCAGCAGCAGTAGAGGGGAAATCAACAGGACCATTTGAAGGTTGGTAAATTAATTTTTTTTAAATAAGAAATTATATTTAACAGTTAACCAGAAATTTGATAATTACGATTATTAATAACGATCAATTTTCGGATTAAACCAATATAACCAACGATTTATTTTCATTACAGTTTTCACTTCTGTCGGCAGTAGAGTTTTGGGCAGCCCAGTTGGCGGAACGCTCTACTACTCACTCCGCCTGCCAATTGCATACTGTCCTGCATGAAGACATTGTTTCACAACCACTGTCTCTGACTATTCTTATAATATTGTCTTTTACGATATCTATTTATAATTAATTTATATTTACCCATGAATATTTTATTCAACAACAATTATATTTACATTGTAGAATTTTAAAATTAGATACCGAAAGATAAGGAATGAGAAATGTTTTTAGTAATTCCGAGTTATAAGTCTGTTTTCGCAAAATTTTAGTAGCTCCCTTCTTGCTGGCACCATCAGCTGGGCTGCCTATTACTCTAGCATGTGTGCTTTTATGGGTTTTTTTAAGGATAAAGTCTTAATAATACCTGTCTCTCGAAAACTCAAAATATGAACTTCCTTCGTAAAATAATTTTAAAATATATTCCGAAATGCATTCTGTACCATTAGTAAGACATACATCTGTTAAATGAAACGAAGAAGAATGTGACAACATCCTGTTTGTAAAACCTACAGCACATTACCCACAGTGTAGTTGTGATACTTTTGTTAACCCTTCAACATTCCGTCGTCCCAGAAGAAATAAAGTATTAGGCACTTTGAAAAGATACATTCTACCATGTTACTTTATTAGCGAATTTCCATAGGAAAAATGAGCTATTGCAGTTGCCCTTATGGTAAGACCCAAGGTCGGGAGTAGCAATGAGCATCGATCATTGTCCCCAGAACACGTTTAGGGGTGTTATTATAAATAAATATATGTTTTCGCACTCTAGCGGCCGCATTTTAAGTCCGATTTGGTGCACATGTTGGTTGTCTACGTCGTTCGGACGAGTTCGTAAGGCAAAAAAATTTCGTTTTGACTTCCGTAACCATTTTTACAGATTCTTCCTAGGAGAATGAGTTTTTTTGAGTTTTTTCTAAAAATATATATGTGGGATGTTCTTCTGCATATTTTGTTTTTTACGAGACCTTATAGCTCGTTTGGTTCCCACAAAATCAACCAAACTGTAATATACCATAAAAGTACCCGGTTAAAAGCCATGTGTGGTGGATTTTACCGTGGGGTTGGCGTGCAAAGCACGCAATGCTTTGTGTATTGAAGATACTCCCAATATGCGGAATGGATTGCAAAGCAATCAATGCTTTGTGTATTGAAGATACTCCCAATATGCGAAATGGCGTGCGAAGCATTTTACATCTATTCAGCACCGTCATGAGTAGACCTATTTCCAAAATTGTTTGTTGAAACCCTAAAACATGGTTTATAAACGTAATTTTGGAAATTTGCTCAACTCACGTCAGCGGTCCATCTGCGTGGTCGAATTTTTTAAACTTCGCGGCATCTATATCTATTTCAAGTACACTTGTGCTATTTGTTGAGATAAATCGTTAATTCAACTCGGTGCAAAACTTCTCCACAATATCACCACCAGTCTAACATAAACAATATTTAGGCTCTTGTTTCAGTGCGGACGGTTACTGATAAGTCGGATTTATCCCAACAATTAATTCAACCCAGTTAACAAAGTGTATTGTAAACCTGGTTCGTTTGTTTTGTATCATAACTGTGCTTGTATTA
>JAGFPH010003721.1:67618-93744 GCA_018207615.1 Philaenus spumarius
CTGTTTAGTCACAGTATTTTGCCGATAACAGTATGATTATAATATTTATATAATTATAATATTTTGTCGTATTATCACACTATTTATAATTAGAATGAGTTGCCTAAACTGTTCGTTTCTACACAAAAAAGAACAAGAACAATCCGGCAACGCTGTCAGGTCGGTAAGAAAAACATGTCGGCACTTTACAATGTAATTCTCCATAAGGAACTTTTTATTTGAAAGTTTTTAATGTTGTACGTGTTGAAGATGGTTAAATATTGGTTTCCCGGCATCAGTGAAGTGTATAAATACTATATTTATTAAGAAAAAAGTTCAGGTTTGTGTGTTTATGGTAGTTTTGATTGACAAGTTAAAGTAAACAAATACCAATATATTTATTGATATAATATATTTTTTGTTAATATACATTTAACTTTGATTTGTCTATCCGTGCAAAGCCGGGACTGGCCAGCTAGTTTTATTGATAATTTAAAAAAATTTAATAATATATTCAGAAGAAGCCGTTCTTTATACCTCCTTGAGTGTAAAGTCCTTTAGCCTAAGTGTTATTTGCTTTTATGTTTTAATTTTTACTGAGTGTCTCCAAAAAATGTTATCACATTACAAGCTCAATTGCAATACTGTCAGGAGATGACTTGAATGCATGAGTATGGAATGCGACCGCTATTGGCTAGAGCAGCCTTGTCACCAAGCCTCGCCAATAGTAGGGTGGTTGTCATAGCGACGGCAGCCCCTACCACTAGTTAGTGCTGTGGTGGGAGAACACTTTCCCCCACCCCGCTGCTCCCTCGGATGCATTCAAGTCATCTGCAGTTAGTACCTTCAGTCATTACTACATAACAAAACCTACATCTGCATCCCAGTATGAAAAGTACAAACTTGAGAGAAAACAAGATATACTAATCTTACACACATTCATACCCATACAAAAACAACAAATACAAACTGTTGAAAAGAGGAAGAGCGAGAGTGGGAGAAACATAGTCAAAAAAAATTTGTCTCTCAGTTATTAAGAATATTATGTTTTGTTGAAAAGAGTTAAAATATATAATTGATAGCAAATTAATATTGTAGACGTATTCCTAAATTTATAATTTTTACTAAATATGAAATTATATTATTTTCAAAACAAATTACGTTATTAGCATGTTTCAATCTACACACATTTAGATTTCTTACAAAATAGGTAGGCCAAGAAAATTATCTATGCTAATATTATAAAGAGGTAAAATGTGTTTGTTTGTTTTTTTGTATGTAGGGGGTAACCTCTCGAACTACTGAACCGATTGGAAAAAATAGTTTTACTAATAAAAAGCTGCACTATATCTAAGTTAAAAGGCTAGAATTAATTTTGATTTAAGGTTTGAAACAACCCCTAAAACAATAAATATTAATTATTGTTATACTCTCTTAAGCCAGAGAACTGAAGATTTATACATTTATTTCTTACAATTGGAAACCCCTGCGAGCTGCACGCTTCTATACACATAATCTATATTGTTTTTTTGTAAAAAGGTGCAGGATTAATAATAACTCCAAAGCTAAGATAATAAATAATGTTAAATGTTAAAATCAAATTATTTATAATATTTTATAACAGCAGGTATAATAAAGGTTAAAAGGACCAGCAAGGCTTAGGCTACACTTTAATAAAAACTTATCCTAAAAGTTAGAAATATAAATAATTGCTTCAAACCTTGAAATCAGCTGTTAATGGAAATATTAGAGCGAACAGCTGTTTTATCTGTTATTTTATTCAATTGGTTGCTATGGTAATAAATGTAAATACATGTGTTGGTCTTTCAGTCTAGGCCTTAGATTTTTCCGACTCAATTTACAAATAAAAATAAAAAATGTTTTTATCAAAATGAACTATAGCCTGTGTTACTCAGGGATATTGTAGTTTTTTATTAGTAAAACTACTTTTTCAATCGGTTCAGTAATTCCAGACACTACCCCCTACATAAAATCAAACAAACAAACAAATTTTACTTCTTTATCTATCTATCTATATAAAAGCGAAATGGCACTCATTCATTCATCAGCAGAACTAAAAATCTACTGAACCAAATGAGTTCAAATTTGGCATGCATGTTCAGTTGGACCTTTAGACGCGCACTAAGAACGGATTTTGAAAACATCCCAAATATACGCCCAATATTAGCGTTTTTCTATCGATTTTTTGCGTTTTCTCAGCTTTTTCGAGAACTAATTGGCAGAAAATGTTGAAATTTGGTACTTAGGTTCGTTTAAGGAATAAAAGTAGTCTGATAAAAAATGTTTGAGATTCTCCCAAAATTACGCCAGAAATAGGCGTTTTTGCATTTTTCCTTGCGTTTTCAATGCGTTTTTGATCATCCTCAAATAACGCCCGAACGGATTGGAATGAAATTTGGTATGTAGCTTCCTCTAGGGCCTTAGGCGCTCTCTAAGAAAGGGTATGACAAATTTCGAAATTTTAGGAGGGGTTTGGGGGGATCAAAGTTACTAAAATCATAATTTCAGATCTTTTATTATTATGACAATAGTGCTTTTATTATTTAAGATCTATATACCACTCACTAACTGAACACTTCAAAAGATTACAATTACGTTAAGAAGACTGAAAATACTAACCACCACGGGCAACGCCGTACGTGTCAGCTAGTAATATTAGTATAGACAAGATGAATAGAAAAAGTCAACTAGATTTGCATTTTTTCGCTTGCTACTAAGGGGTGAAAATGTGATAACAACACGTAAAACCAAAAAAATTTATTGTTATATTTTCCTTAATAAAGTTAGTGAGCTGAAAATGTGTACATTTATTTCTTACAACATACATAAAAAAAGTATCATAGATTGACATTTTGTCGCGTGCTGCTAAGGGGTGGAAATTTAGTAAAAATACATATAAAAAATGTTGATTGTTATACTTTCCTTAAAGCTATAAAATAAACCCTTCATAAACTAAGGAATTTAAAAATAAATAAGATATATTAGTATTTAGTAGTAAGGAATATTTATATAAAATAACCTGTTTACATTTGCTTCGACGCGAGTCACCGCGCGGGTTGACGAACGAAGCAACAGGGAGGAGGCGAAGCAATATAGTTTATTAATAATTTTGTTGGAGCATAGTTTAACTACGTCATAGTTATTATTATTATTAGCAAATTTCTATATGAAAGATGAGTAACCGCTAATCATGATCTCCAGAACACGTTTTGAGGTGTCATTCAAAATTGTGAATGTACATATAATATGTGTTCGAACTCAAAAGGCCAAATTTGACTTCCAATTCGGTTAGTTAGCAACTCCCAAGGACAAGTTAGTTAGAAAAAAAAAACTATAGGAGCACGATTTTTGACCACATATAAAAATGCTTGAGATTTTTCGTACTAGAATGAAATATAATATCACGTTTGTTTACGCTACCTTATAGCAAGTACTGTCCTTATTATGTAGGATGTTATTCTGCACATTTTGCTTTTTTACGCGACCTTATAGCACGCTTGGTTCCCCCGAAATCGATCAAAACGTAAAATACCATAGAAGTACCCGGTGCAAAGGCATGTGATGGATTCTACCGTGGGATTGGCGTGCGAAGCACGCAATGCACTGTGTGTTGAAGATACCCTCAATACGGGGGTTGGCGTGCGAAGCACGCAATGCTTTGTGTATTTAGGATACTGCCAATATTCGGAACCATTTTGCAGCTATTCAGCACCGTCGTGAATATACCTATTTCCCAAATTGTTGGTTGAAACCCTAAAACATATTAATATAAACTTAATTTTGGAAATTTTCTCAACTTACGTCAGCGGTACAGCTGGGTGGTCGAATTAGTATACTTCTAAAAGTTCTAAACAAGTTCAAGAACAACTGAAACTAACCTGTTTGACACTAAAATATCCTCACCGCTCTAAGCTAGTTCAGTATACTTGTAAAACAAACTCTTTGACGGAAATAACTGAGCGAGAACAATGTGTTTACTGACCTG
The DNA here is from genome assembly GCA_018207615.1 of Philaenus spumarius. NCBI lineage: Eukaryota > Metazoa > Arthropoda > Insecta > Hemiptera > Aphrophoridae > Philaenus > Philaenus spumarius. The sequence continues at coordinate 71,604 of JAGFPH010003721.1, forward strand.
GTTTCTGGCTAAACACAAACAGTGCGGCTTCCTGAAAGAGTGCGGTATTCGGAATGACGAGCATGTTCTAGTATGTACACCAAATAAAAATTTACGTCAGTTTATTTTAAGCTTTGCAAAATAACATTTCCTCATCCCAAATAGTCGGGTTCAAACTCTAAACTTTCATATTATATTGCGAGTAGTGTTTTATCTGGGGTTTTACACAAACGTCGTATTTAGTGCCACAGGCATGTAGGGAATGATTTAAATTGCGTTTAGGCATGTAGGGAATGACAGTTGCTGCAATTGCGTTTTTTTTAAACAAAATATTAATACAAAATTAAAGAAAATATATTGAAAACATATCGCTATATCATATTACACTCATTAGCAAGAAGTATTTAATATAATTATGTACTAGTAGATCTGTGAACGGTAGACCTCGCTCGTTGAAATAACAGATGTGGTTTTAAGGGACTACAACTCAGTAAATGCGATGTAAAGTTAAATCGGGCTCCTTATCTCGGTTCCACAACTCACAGTCACAGCGGCCACACTGGTAGCGCAGGAAAGAGCAAGGCAGCAGGTTGCACTCTCTCTCTCTCTCTCCCTCTCCATAAAATTATAAGGTTTTATGAATATATCTAAAGATTAAAAGTATAAAAAGATGGTTAAAATACCTAAACTTGGACGATTTTTAACAAATGTAAAGCTTGCGGCCATTTTGTGAGCTTACCATTAGAGATACAGAAAAAACCAAGAAACCAAATTTGAAGAACATTCAACTATTATTACCCGCAAAATATTATTAGTTTTTCAATTCGACTTACGGTTAAGCCATAAACAGGCTATGGAAAAAAACTTACACTAAGAGAAACGGTGTGGCCTCCATTTTTTATTTTATTTAAGGGGTTAAAATTACAAATGGAAAAAACCGTATACATACAGAGCTCGTACTAGGAATAAGGATCATTCATACAAAAAATCATAACAATCGGTCAAGGCGTTTGGCCGTAGTCGTGAGACAGACACACAGACGAAACGCCGAACGGTCGAGCTAAAACGGAGACTTACGTCTTTAGTAATGGCATTTCTTTACTTCTAATTTCCCATCAACATTATAAATTAAATGTATTATTTCTTCCTTAAAATCTACGGTTTATGGTTCATTAGTATTCAATAAATAAGCCAAGAAAAAAAGTTATTTACAATTTTTAACTGCACCAATCATTCGATGTGTTGCTATAAAGACAGATATTGAAACAATTTATAAGTAATTTTGTTTTGTTTTTATAAAATGTACGAGTTAAAAAGCAATTAGTTAATAGTTTCCGTTTGAAGATAGAAATTTATAGAGACATTCACTTTAATTAAGGGCAGCAATCACGAAAAGGTTTTAAGAAAACATTAACAGTAATTACTTACTAAGTTTACACAAAACAAAGATGTTTGTTCTTACATTGTCGACCTCGTACTCCTTCGAATTTTTGGGTAAATACATTCCGTGTCTACTAAGAATATAGACTCAATTTTAATAAATTTAAAACTTTTTACTTGAACCAAGTAAAGATAAATCAATAAAAAAACAGCCTATTTTTTGGTAGGATTAGGAAGTAACTTTTACTGAATTAATAATGTATATTACCATTAAGGTAAGAAATAAAAGTTTCAAAAGCGAGTATGCTGATCCAAATGACCCTAAATAAGAAAATAGAACATTTGCAAAGCAGCCTCAATCATGAATAATAAAAAACGAAAACATCAACAGATTTTGTATTGGCTATTAGCAAACAGATATTCATACAAAAGTAAATTTCTGATATCAAAATATTTATACTTTATGCAGAGTATAAACCCCTGCATATAACTCCCACGTTTACTTAGGATTAAATGTTTAAGTTAAATATATAGTTTTAAACTCCCTACATTAAAATAAAATGACTAACAAATTAGTAGAACAATTTTATTTGTTCAGAGACAAATTCATTATTTGTAAATTATAAAAACCGTTTTTATGATAAAGACAAAAATTATACGAATCTCAGAATACAAATTTTAGAACATTTTCCATTATCTACCGGTGTTATATGTTATAAGCACTAGCTATGCCAGCTTTAACAACTTTAATGGCGTTGATCACCGTGCAGCCCTTACTTCTCAAAATTGCTCATTTAGCTAAGTGAGTTGGGTGAAATAAAAAAATTTCAAATGCTAACTTTACTAAATGTTAAACTCAACTGCAGCTATATTCACAATAAAACTACAAACATGGAAGGAACGAATTAAGTTACTTAGTTACTTTCATATAGTTACTTATGCAATCAAATTCGGTAAAGTCGGAATTGGTAACTATCATACCTACCAATTTACATACAACAATTTTAGATGAGAGTGCAATTTTACAAACAAACCTAACCTTTATAAAACTGTGAAATTAATAAATTATCAAACTCAATTATTAACTTGACTCATCATGTTAGAAAATACTGAATGAAAATCAGAGCGCTGTTCCTTGAAGGTGTAAACCAAGACAAAGAGAAGTTGTATTTTATAATTATATTATAGAAGATATAGAGGGTGTTTTGCAAGAGTTTTAAGAACAAGACACAATACTTTTTTTCTTACAAAATAATTAATTTATATCTAGCGAAATGATTGTTGGATTGAGTTCAAACTTGGCATGAATTTTAACCTAAAAAATGACAAATAAACCATTTTATACAGTCATGAGTTTCTCAATGACGCCTTTTTGAAAATTTCAAAACTAAACTGGTAAAAATTTACTATAGCGTGTCAATCGATTTCTAAGGGAATTTTAAATAATATGAAAGAACACGTCTTTTGAGTTGGCTAAACTGTTCGTTTCTACACAAAAGAGAACAAGACACATCCGGCAACGCTGAGAAAAAACGGCTCTTTGCAATGTTTAAATTCCCATAAGAAACATTTGATTTGAAAGTTTTTAATATTGTACGTGTTGAAGATGGTTAAATATTGCTTTCCCGTCATCAGTGAAGTGTATAAATACTATATTTATAAAGAAAAATGTTATCCTAAGGTTTGTGCATTTATAGTACCGGTAGGCCAAGTATCGATCTACCCGATATTGTAAACTAATACTACTAAACTAACCGAAAACCTTACATTTTAACAACAAATTTCAAGAGACCTTTTTTGTAGCTATTCTTCATCCCATAGGGAATCAAAAGAGCTACGAAAAAGGTGCCTTTCATTTTTTGTTAACAGGTATGGTTTTAAGTATTTTAGGCTTGAAATTTTCAAACTGCCGCTATTTTGAAACGGATGGTTGGATATAATCATAATATAATATAATATGTATATAAACTGCAAACCGATTGTGACTTGAGACTTTAAATTAATTTAGGTTTAAGTTTTTTAGGTTGCAGCTAAGACGTGTTTAGAACATGAAGTGGTAAACTAAAAATTCACCAAACATTAAATAGAATTTATAGTCACTTAAACTTGTCTAATCTAAAAATATATACAAACACGATTAACAAATACAACGATGCAAGTTTACTATTTGACCCTAGACTAGCCCTATGGCAACAGAAATTCAAGAATAATAAAAAAAACTAAAAGGTTCTAACCTATAGTATAGTCACAGTATGTTTATATGTATTCAACATTTAACAGTAGAATGTAAAACAACGCCGTTGTCTGCAAAAATATGAGGCTAGGGTCGAATAGTAAACTTACGCCAAATACAACATTTAATAATAGCCTACTAAAACTATGAATCATATAAAGTGTTAATTACCTTGTTAAGGTAGCATAACCTCAAAACTGAAACTGTTATCACTATTTGCTGTTTGTTTTTAAACTGTTTGATCATTTAATTACACCCAAAAAATATAACACTGTAAACACAAATAAAAAAAACACAATTGTTTACACTAAAAAAGTTTTAAACATAGTTAGGTTTATGTACAAACTTGAGTCTACGGTATTTAGAACAAACGCGACTAGGTCTCTCTGCTAGTACAGTCAATCATTGTCTGCTGATAAGGCAAGGTAGGGGAAAGGAGGGAAGGGACAGGGTAGATATTCGCTACAGATAACTTAATCAACAGTCGAACTTCATCTTTGATTATATATTGTAATATTAAATCAATTAATAGTTTGGGTATTATTTTTAGCGAATTTCGATAGGAAAAATGAGCTACCGCAGTGGCCCTTATGGTAAGACCCAAGGTCGGGAGTAGCAAATGAGCATCGATCGTGGTCCCCAAACACGTTTAGAAGTATTATTAAAAGTCATATATATATATATGTACCTATATATTTGTTCGCACTCTAGCGGCCACACTTTAAGTCCTATTTGGTTCAAACTTGGTACACATTCTACGTCGCTCGAACGAGTTTTGTTGTGTCATAAAAATCATATTATATTGTATAGGCTATATATATGTATTCGCACTCTAGCGGCAGCATTTTAAGTCCGATTTCGTTGAAATTTGGTACACATGTTGGTTGTCTACGTCGCTCGGACGAGTTCGTTACCCAACAAAATCCAACAACCGGAAGCATGTTTTTTTAACAGAAGTAACTATTTTTTGAGATTTTTTTCTACGAGAATGAGTTTTTTCTAAAAATATAAATGTAGGGTGTTAATCTGCACAATATTTTTTTTACGCGACCTTGTAGCTCGCTTGGTTCCACCAAAATCGATCAAAACGTAAAATACCATAGAAGTACCCGGTACAAAGCCATGTGGTGGATTCTACCACATGGCTTTGGTAGAATTGTGTGTCTAAGCTAAAAAAGCCATTATGTGCCGAACGTTTGTTGTTCAATACTGTACGGTACAGTCCATACAGTCATATTCAATATAACTAATCTTCTATGAAATTTTGAAATAAAATAATTTTTCTTTATTTTCCAGAAAGTCGTTCATGAACTTCTAAATTATAATTCGTAAATGACAAATATTATAAATTTGTATTAAATATAATTGCTTATAAATAAGAAGAAAAAGATGATTTTCAGTCAAGCCACTTGAAACCAGTAAAACATCGGATAGATATTTGTTTATCTTAATAAGATTCTTTATAGTGTAATATTTTACTATTGTTAGGATAACCATAGATCCTAAATGTAAGCAAAATGTGTGCACTTTGTTTTGTACATTGGGAGACTTAATGTGGTGGAAAGATAACGGATGCATTGTTTAATATCATTCATCACCGCAGTTTGGAATAATATTTAAGTCAGATATGGACACAATGAACAGCAAAACCGGCTTTGTTATCTTTAAATAATATTAACAATTATTAAAGGCCTTTACCATGGGTGGTTATTTTAACAAAATAAAATATGTAGGACGAGTTTGTAGGCCTACAGTATGTGTTTAGGATGGAGTATTACTTATGTACTAAAACAATAAGGGTCTCGGCTCAAACCGAATCAACATAGTCCAAAATAATCGAGTTTGAAGATTTGGTAAACAATAAATATTTGTTTAGGTATTTCAGTCTTTATTGGATTAATATTCTAAACAAATTATATTTTTATTATCTATATATTATATATAAGCGAAATACCACTCACTCACTCACTCATCACGATTTCTAAAAAACTACCGAACGGATTGAAATGAAATTTGGTATGTAGCTTCCTCTAGGGCCATAGGTGCTCACTAAGAAAGGGTTTAAAAAAATTCAAAATTTTACGGGGGTTTGGGGGGATCAAAGTTATTAAAAAACGATTTCTTCAAAACTACCAAACGGATTGAAATGAAATTTGGTATGTAGCTTCCTCTAGGACCATAGGTGCTTACTAAGAAAGGGTTTGAAAAAATTCGGAATTTTAGGGGGGTTTGGCGGGGGATCAAAGTTAATAAATCACGATTTCTTCAAAACTACCGAACGGATTGGAATGAAATTTGGTATGTAGCTTCCTCTAGGGCCATAGGTGCTCACTAAGAAAGTTTATGAAAAATTTCGACATTTTAGGATTGGTTTGGGGGATCAAAGTTACTAAAATCATAATTTCAGATCTTTTATTATTATGACAATAGTGCTTTTATTATTTAAGATCTGTATATATAAAAGCCAAATACCACTCACTGACTGAACACTTAAAAAGAATACAATTACGTTAAAATGACTGAAAATACAAATGCCAACCACCACGGGCAACGCCGTACGGGTCAGCTAATTGATATATAATATAACATTGTCCAGTTTTCTACATATACAACAATAACAATAATGTCGTCCAGTGATTTAAAATATATACATACTATAGTATTGTAAATAAATATTATAATAAAAGTTTGCAAAACAGACTAATCTGGAGACCCGTTAACTACACTCGATTAACTGCAGTATGGATCTTACGGGAGAATAGACATGCTACTACCATTACAAGGGACATTGCGTCAACTGACCGAGCATTGCATGGGAGTTGATGTTTTTTAGTTGGCTTGTATAGCTGAGACTGTCGTATGGATAACATTATTTATAATTATGGGCTCTCTTTACTACACGGTGAACGTGGAATCCAGTGTAGTGATATGCCATCATCTTAGAAGAGAGCCAACCACCGTTTGCTGTACTTCCGCCATATAATCACAGGTATGAAAACTAACTAGTGTTAGTATAAAGTCGTGATGGGCGGATCATGAATGATTCGTTCACAATAAAATGGTCCCAAGAGGAGGAGAGAGTTATTTCATTGGCCTAATCCGAAACCCATTTTCGTAGGCTAGGCCACATTTGCACTCATCACCTCGAACATTCTAGATGATAAAATGTGTCTCCCTAAGTAATCTTCTCTAACATCTTAAAAATAATCCTAATAAATCACCGAAAATATGTATTTGATAACAAAATACAAGTGACAAAAATCATACCACAAGTATAATTTGTGGAACTGTATTTGTAACTTATCAAAATCGAAAACTACGAATGACAATTAAGAAAAACCATGTTTATACTTATTTATTTGCCAACTTTTACGCCAAGTTTATGTTTTAAATTGCATGTTAGGGATAGAACCTCAACAGCAAAATATGCCTTGAATACTACCTGGAAGGCGTTTATTGCCAAAAATAATATTCCACTGTCTGCTAAACAGGCCGTATTTGAAGCGGCATGTAAAACAGTTGTTACATATGGAGCTCAGGTCTGGGGTTACAATAACATTACAGAATTAGAAAGCTTTCAGCGTTTTTTCTTAAAGAAGCTCTTTGCTCTCCCTAGTAATACACCAAATTATATATTATATTTAGAGACAGGGGCTAAGCTCTTACATCTGCAACTTTTGAAATGTAATTTTAAATACATAAGAAGGACATTATATTTACCGGATGACAGGCTACCAAAAAAATTATCGGAGCTGATTTTACGGGAAAAATTTCATGGGCAAAATTTTGGGGGGAATTGGGAAAAAGTTGTGGCTATGAAGGGGATTTTTTAAAGGTTTTTGAGGATAAGCAGTGGGGACAGACTTTAGGCAGTCTACTTGAGAAATTAGATATGAGGTCCAGGAGCGTTTGGTGCGATCGGGTTAATAGGTCCCAATTTCATAATATTTATAGTAAATTAAATTTATCACTAGGACAAGCAGGATACATAAGTGATAGGTTTTCGAGAGGTATTATCAGCATAATATTTAAAGCAAGGAGCGCCATGTTACCTCTCAATTATAGACCGGACAGGGAGGACAATAAAAGGAAGTGTTCTATGTGTAATTCTAATGAGGAGGAAAATATTGTACATTTTTTGGGCAGATGTCTGATTTTAGGAGAAATTAGGAAAAGTTGTTTTTTAAATAGGGTTCTGGATGTGGAAAGAATAATAAATATTTTAAATGGTGAAAGTTGGTCAGGGCTGGTGAATTTTGTACGTCGAGCACTTAAGCTTAGGCAGGAATTTATTTTTGAATTTAATTTTTAGCAAATTAATGCCGATATTGTTTTTTGTGTAGTAGCCTCTCACCTTATCTCTTTTATATTCACAACCTGCAGTAGTATTTCAAATTTATGGGTTTAAAATGTGTTTTAGTTTGATGTTTTACATTTATTTGTTACTAAATATTCAGATTTTGTATTATTGTTTTTATTTGGTCAATGTGTATATTTTGTTGTTCATATAGTTTTGGATCTTTTAACTTTGTAATTTAGTATAATTTAATCTATTAAAGTTGCCTACCTGGCGGACGACCTTTAAATGGTCATGCCATAAAGTGTGATATCATTTTGGTTTCTGTAGTTATTAGTTTTGTTTCTTTATATGTATTATAAATATTTGGATATTGTTATTTTGTTTCTTTCATTGTGTAAATAGTATTTTTTGTAAACTTGAAAAATGTTTGTAATAATAAACACACTTTTATTATTATTATTATATTATTATTATTTGCCAACTTATATTTTTACCAGAAGAAGTAACTGCACAACAAAATCTGCTGTATTTAAACAATAGTAAATGATTCTTAATCACATTTATGCAAAATATTAGTTAGACCCCTGCGTGCTACGCACGCCAACCTCTTTCCCGCCCCATTAACATAATTTAAATAAAAGCCCTACTATCTGGTGTAGGCCTGACTTGAAAACAATTATGATAATTAATTTAGTCAATTTATTATTTTATACGTTTATGCATATTTATTGTGTTTAAACCACAGTGTGCTAAAGTCAATATATTTAATAATAACTTTAAGTTTTTGTATTTTCTAAATTTGTATACTTTTAACTTTTTCTACTTCGACGGATCAAAATTACAACTTTTCCTTGAAATTCCACCTTAGTTTTTCTCTTTATTTTCTAAAACGTTTCTAATATAATGAAAACATTACTTGACGTTTGAAATCTATTTGAACGTATTTACCTGAATTGACGTATTATGTTTATTTCATTTTCCCACGATGTAAATCCCGCAACAAGATAATATTTAGTAACTATAAAGATAATCGCTAATGTTTTGAATTATGTTAGCGAATAATAACATCATATTTTGTCCTATCAACCAGGGACGTGGCTATAGGGGGGGGGGGGCGTTGCCCCCTTCCCCCAATAATCTTAAAATCCAAAATGTTGGAAAATTTGAGATTTTGAAAAAAATTGGAATTTAGATTTTTGGATTAAAGTGCACGTAAAACCCCTCAAAAACTCCAACTTTTGGTTTTGGTTTCGAAAATTGTTGTTGTTAATTACCAACATTCACAAATAACAAACAAGTTATACTTCCCAATCCAAAAATGTTGGGCAAATACAAATATTTCTGTACCAAATTAAATGCATTGTCTTTTTTCAAATGATGTTTTGGGAAATTTAGATACAACCCTTGTTGTTGTGGCAACACTGGCTGTCACTGACTTGCCATGCACTGCTTCAGGCCGCCAGACCAGTCTTGCCAGATTAGGTTTTTCCCCAAAGTGGGAAAATTTTAAAGTTCGCGGCAAATATTTGGGAAAAGAAAACGGTGGGAAATGTTTTTCAATAATGTGATGAACATGTTAAAATTCTTGTAAAATATTAAAAACTCTTAAAATACTCAATATAGCACCTGCAGTGTTAAAAACCCTTCTTAGAGAAGTCCATTTTTCAAAAAAAAAATCCAGGGATGAGCCTTCAGGACCCACCTTCACTGAGATTCATTCCACAGAAAATAACCCAGAGCCCCCTTCTACGTGTTTGGAAAAAAAAGTTGAGAAACATGGTCAGAATTGTCAGGAAATTTTAGATCCCCCCACACATTTTTTGTAGTAACGCCCCTGCTATCAACTTCTGACTTCATGTATTCGATTTAGAACAGAAAAAAAAAATTACATCCCCCAAAGCATTGTCTTAGATATTTATATTGGATTTCTTGATATGCAAAGTAAAAATACATTCGACCCACTTTGGGTTGGTTGCTTATGAAATCGCTTAGTAGGGAGCAGAGGTTAAAGGACTATAACCTACCCAATATTGCCGTTCTATAAGTAAGTAAAGTGAGTGAGTATTATTGGCTTTTATGTGTAAACTAGTGGTTCCTTCCCTGCTTGCCCCACTCACCAACCCCGGTGGCGGTCCATGGTCAAGCCAATGCCAACATATTATTGTATATTCTGATATTTTGACACAAATTACGACTGCGCGGTGACCTGTAGTAGCTAATGTAAGACAGATATCGAAATTGACACTACCATCCTCAATAATTGGAATTGCGGCCATTTTATCTTTCATATTTAAATAATCAATAATCAACATTTAAAATAGATCTTGATATTTCCAGCTAAAGGAAACAATATAATGTGTAACACCAGATGTTTGACTTATAATACAGTCAGACTTTTTTTGCTTTTAAATAATAAAAAAAATAAATAAAAATTATATTTAGTAGTTGTTACGAATAATTATCTGATTTTCAATTTGAAAAAATTGTTTGCAAATAAATGAGTTTTGGTTCATTGTAGGCCTAGTCTAACATGATGTTTACTTTGTTTATCCTAATCAGCTGTTTTATTAGCGAATTTCCATAGGAATAAATATAGTTTAAAAAAACTAAAAAACACGCTTTTAGAGCTTATAAAACTAAAAAGTTAAAAATAATTTTTCAAATAAGCTTAAAACAATAATAAACGACAAATACTAGCATTATTGTAAAAAAAGCGTTGGGCGCTCGATGTACGAGAAATATGGACAAAGCGCCCCACGCTTTTTTTACAATAATGCTAGTATTTGTCGTTTATTATTGTTTTAAGCTTATTTGAAAAATTATTTTTAACTTTTTAGTTTGATAAGCTCTAAAAGCGTGTTTTTTAGTTTTTTTAAACTATATTTATTTTTCACTTTTTAGTTCGATGTATTATAAAAGCATGTTTTTTAGTTTTTTTAAACTATATTTATTTTTTTATTTTTAGTTCGATTAGTTATTGAAAAAAAAAAATTTGGCCGTGGACGAGATTAGAACCCACGATTGGGGATTTACGTCAGCGACGACCCGCGCCTTAGACCGCTCGGCTAACGATTGTACTTGCGTAAGAGAGATATAATAACAGTAATTAGCCACTGGCTTTTAGTCTAAGGGAGAGTTACTTACAAAGAAACATACATACATACATACATACATACATACAAGTGAAGCTAATATAAGCGTGTTAAAAATGAGCTATTGCAGTGGCCCTTATGGTGAGACCCAAGGTCGGGAGTAGCAAATGAGCACCGATCATGGTCCCCAGAACACGTTTTGGGGTGTCATTAAAATTCATATATATATATATATATATATATATGAATACACATATATGTATATATGTGTTCGCACTCTAGCGGCCGCATTTAAAGTCTATTTGTTCAAAAATTTGGTATACATGTTTTCTTTCTACGTTGCTCAGACGAGTCCGTTAGCCAAAAAAATCCAACAATCGGAAGCACGTTTTTTGACCGGAATGCATTGTGTATTGAAGATACTACCAATACGGGGGTTGGCGTGCGAATCACGCAATGATTTGTGTGTTAAAGATACTCAAAATACGGGGGTTGGAGTGCGAAGCACGCATTGCTTTGTGTATTGAAGATATTCCCAGTACTCGGAATTACGTGCGAAGCACGCAATGCTTTGTGTATTGAAGATACTCAAAATATGCGGAATGGCGTGTGAACCATTTTGCAGCTATTCAGCACCGTCGTCAATAGACCTACATATTTTCCAAATTGTTGGTTGAAACCCTAAAACACAGGCCTATAAACTTAATTTTGGAAATTTGCTCAACTCACGTCAGTGGTTCAGCTGCTTGGTCGAATTATTTATAATAGCCTATGTAACAACAGGTGTTTGAATTGAATTATAATGCAGTAAGCATTTTCCGATTATTTTTGTTTGTTTGAGTTTAGTTTACTAATCTGACCAAAAAACTGTTGTTTGTAAAGACTCATTACCTGATTCTAAATTATCTAAGTTAGTTGCTGTAGCAATCAATGGAAACGAACATGTGTTGCTAAGCTTTTGATCCGAACAACTGTTATCTATTGCTAAGGGGCTCTGCTCCCACTAACATCGCTATCCAACCTCGGCAGCGACCCATGGTGATGAAAATGCAACCGTATATTGTGTTATTTGTTCGTAAATTATTATTTTTCCGGGCACAAGCACTTTTATTTAAGATGGGTGGTGCGGGTTGTTGGGTACAACAAAATGTAAGACAGAGTTCGAAATATACACATACTATCCCTACATTTGTCCACAAAATCATAAAATTAATTCAAAATTTGTACATTTTTTTATATATTTTTTTGCGAAAATGATGGTTGATTAGGACAGATACACTTGAATCAAAGTTGGGGGGGGGGGGGGATGTTGTGACCTGTACATAATGTAAGACAGAGATTGAAATAGACATGAAATATGCCCAACATTTGTCCATAATTTAAAACAAAAAAAATCTATTTTTAAGAGGAATTTTATATATGTTCGGAATAAAAAATAGTAATATAATAAATTACCTTAAAAGGTCCGTCTAGTGACTTCAATTTTGGTCTCTGACTAGTTTCGAAGTCGCAACTTCATCATCAAAACTTCCCCTTAGTTTTTATTTTTTCATTCCTTCTGCAGGAATCGTCAAATATTAAAACAATAGTCAAAACACACAATACATACACAAACACTAATTAAAACAGTCGTGACTAGCACCGGTGTGCACTCGATAGTATCCGGTCATGCATATCAAAATAAAAAATAGCCTAAAATAATCGTTGAATAGTCCTCTACATGTTAATGAAAGTTTTGTGAAAATCGGTTCACTTATTCCGGAGATAAGCCCAGCCAAACAGACAGACAAAACATTTTTTAAATGTGTGTTTAGATTTTGGTAATATGTGCTTAGAAAAACTTATATTTTCAAATCACAGACAGACACTCCAATTTGATTTATATGTACCGTATATATAGGGCTGGGCGTAAAACTACGAATTTTCGCGATTTTTATGATTTAAGATTAAATTTTACCAAAATCCTTCCTTAGTTTGGCCCTGCGACCCAATAGCAAAGTACCTTCAAATTTTTGTTCTTGTAACTTTAGTAGTTGTTTCCACGACGGTTCTATGTCAGTCATATAGTCAGAACAAAGTCTCTGATATAGATTGGCATTTAATAAGCTAAGAAGACTAATTTAATATATAAACTTTTAAAATAATCATCTAGTCATTAAATAACTGTTATTTTTAAATAATAAACCGTTATCTTAATAACAGTCACTCCAAACTCGACGACTAACAACTGTCGTCTTTCCGTGACAGAGAGGAACTGCTTTTGACGTAAAATGTTTCATTAACACTCTCGGATTTAGAGTTGTTGAACTAACTGCACTAATTAATGCTGATCAAAGTTTACCTTGTTCGATTCACCAGGTGACTTCCTTCTTCGCAAATACAACTCTTACTAAAATTTGGTTTTGTTAATGCCATATAAACCGCGGTAGATTTAAAACAACAATGAAATAAACGGTACCAGGAACTGGCGCATACTTTCTCATAAACATATTTCAATTATTAAACATATTCACTGTGACTTCATAATTGTAGGTGGGTGGGGTAGGAAAGGTGATTAAGGTAGGAGATTAACTAATAAATATTATTATTATTAGCTAGATAGAAACTATACGATCGATTTCGAACGAATTTGCACACGTCAATTAGGACTGTATGGATGCACGAAAAAAAGGTTTAAAAAAATTTTGAAAAACAACCGCCTTTATGGCTAAAAACACCAAAAAATCTGTTATTATTATTATTATTAGCTAAACGAGAATTTTTAGAAAGATGCGGTTTTTTGCATGTGGTACGGTACATTAAGGGCTACAAATAAGCCAAATTTGATCAAAATCGTTAAAGTCGATTTATTATAAAAAATAATAACTGATTTTTCTGGGATTTTTGGCCAAAAAGGGAGTTGTTTTTCAAAAATTTTCAAACCCGTTTTTTGTGCATCTATACAGGCCTAATTGACGTGTTTGGTGCAAATTTGTTTTGAAATCGATCGAATCGTTTTCGCTCTAGCTTAGTATACATACAGACATACAGACAGACATTTTGTAAAAAAACACTTTTTTGGACTCATGGGGTCCCAAAACGGATATTTCCACAAAAATATCAACATCGATTTTTTTGCGATCACTATACTTTCTCTATACTATAGCATAGTGAGAAAGTAAAAGGGGATGTGAAGAAATCGGGTTTTACTGAAAAACATTTTCGACTATCTTTAGGTTTGAAGACGCTTTCAGTAGACTTCTAAGCTTTCAATATTGCTGTACCAAAAATAAAATATAATTTACCAATAACGAGTTATAAAAATAACTTTAAATTAATACTACGCAGAAAATGCACCCTCAGTAATGCAAGTAGATTCTCAATTTAGCACTGTTAATTTTCTCGATTTAATATATTTTCTGTTAACCTAATATATTTTTACACGATAAAAATGTTATAATTTGATTTCTAGAAGTAGAAAATAAAAAAAAACAAATAATAAAAGTGGAATAATAGAAACAGTAAACAAATGGCAATTTTTTAAGAGGAGAAACAGAATAAAAAGTTTTTAATAAGGTGAAACTCTTTCCGTAAAAAGAGATTAATGTCAGCCATTGTCAATCCGCACAATGAGCTCATATTTTCAATGACAGTATGCTGTATCCTATACAGATAGATGCATTTGCTGAATTGAAATTCGACGAAGCAAACATAATTTACAACTCTAGTCAAGTGCATGAGCTTACTGACAGTATTTGGATCAAGCAAACACTACAACCAACCCAGATTACGTAATAACCTTTGTTTCAAATCACGATGATACTAAATCAACTGCAATTCCATTTAGTTTGTTTTCATAATTATATGCCGTGGTGATTTAACGAATATATTTGCCAATCCATACGTAATGTTCTGGTTGCCATTTATTAATGACGGAAGTTAGATTTTATTATTATTGATTATTCGGATATTAGACATTATTCACCTTTAAACATTACAGTAAAAGAACGTAAAAATAAAGTGCGGTTATGCTTTGTCCAAACAGACGTGCGCTCTGAACCATAAAATCGCCCCTCGCTCCCACAATCGCACATTTACACAGCCTACCTGCTGCTAATGGTTCTTCTATGAACCACCAACTAGCCCTAGTGCTACAAAATCAGATTTTCTAACAGTTAACTTTACTCTAATTACTGAACTCGAAATATTATTCCTCGCAAAATGAGTCCAAACATGTTACAATTGTGACAACTGTAAGCTGTTTTACGGTTAGTAGGTTACAAAACCACAAATGTGACTACAAAAAAAGGTTATTGACATTTTATTTGACAAATATGATATGCTCGTGTTAGTTTAATAATATTATTTTCTTGATGTAACTGTAATTGTACAGTAACATTTAAAAGGAATTTGTAATTATTTTGATTTTGTTTTACTTTAGTGTACGTTCACTGTTATATTGATTCTGATTTAGTTTCTTTTTTTGCGTACATTAGAAATTTTAGAAGACACTGTTAGTTTTATGTTTTTAGAATATTGTTTTATTAATTTATTGGTTACTGTACAGTGAAGTTGCAAAATGAATTTGTAATTATCATTTGCAGATGATACGGCTTTAACCTATTCGGGTATAAATAATATTTACAGGCAAATGCAAGAGGATTTAGTTAAATTACGATATTGGTTTGATACAAATTATTTAATACTTAGTGAAAAAACAAAATATATTCTGTTTGGCCTGAAAAAACGTTGGATTTTTAATGAAAACATTTTTTTATCACGAACTAAATTGTAATAATTGTATTAAGTGTAAATGTATAATACTTGAACAGGTTGAATAAATAAAATATCTTGGGCTTGTAATTAATTCAAAGCTTTCATGGGAGGGGCATATAAAGAAACTTAAGAGGGAAATGTGTTTAATCTTACGTAAATTTTACCTGTTGCGAAATGTCTGCCCTGAGAGAGTACTCGTGTATTTGTATCATGCAATAGTGTCTTCGCTTCTAGGGTATGGACTTAGTGTTTGGGGGGGGCACTTATCTTACCATACTCAAGCCACTAATTGGTCTTCAGAAGAGTATTATCCGAGTAATTTTTAGGAAATCTAGATTTGATCACTCTTGGCCACTTTTTGGCATCCAAAATCCTTCCGTTACGTCATCTTTACGTATATAAAGTTTGAAAAATATTTTGCCAACAAAATTCTGTTGTTGCAAATGACATGCGAGATACTGCATACAATTTCAGGAACTCATAATTCAGGAAAAAAATATGTCTTATAGGGTAGTGTTAAGAAGTGTTTTCATCAGATGATATTGAACCTTTATTCGACATTATGCAATAATATGTAATGCCTTGCAGGTTGATTGATTGTTTTTAGTCTATATGATATGTATATAATTAATCTTCATACTTGCTTTTCTTGTGGTTAGGTTGGGCACCTGCCGAACTCTCCATCTTGATATTGTTTTGTTCTTTTTGATGGAAGTCTCAAACTGGCGTATGCCTAGGAGACCCCTAAATTTGTTCACTGTTATAATGTTGATTGTATTGTTGTAAATTGAGTCTGTAGTATTTTGTATGTATAATTTATGTTATAAGTATAGTTTATGTTATGAGTAAGTTAAAAAAAGTATTATTCTTTTGTTTTTTTGATGCATTATATTTTGTTTGTTTTCATGTATAATCTAAGTGGGATTTGAAATTTTGTTTTTATTTACGTGTATGGTCACAGTGTAACATGTGAATAAATATAATAAAAATTTAAAAAAATATTTTATTTTACTCTTAGTATATTTGCATTGTTATATTGATTCTGATTTAGTTCCTTTGTTTTCTACATACGTTTGAAATCACTACTAGCATAACTGTAATTAGCCTATATATGTTATTGTGATCGTACTAATGCAAATAAAAAATGTCAATAACCATTTTTAAGTAGTAAAATTTATGATTTTGTAACCTACTGACCAAAAAATCGCTTAGAGTTGTTACAAATGTACCGTCTTTGGACTCATTTTGCAAAGAAACTTATTTAGAGTTCAGTAATTAGAGTAAAAATTAAGTAAAGTTAACAGTTAGAAAATGTGGTTTTGTAGTTGGTGATTCATAGAAGAAAGATTAGCGTCAGGTAGGCAGTGTGAGTGTGCCTGCGCGTGGGGTGCGAGGGTCGATAGTATGGCTTACAGCGCACGTCTGTTTGGACAAACTATAGCCGATAAATAGAAAATTGCAGAACACATATGGTCATAAAATCACAAATTCAATTAGGAAGATGCCAAAATTGTTCAACGAGAAAGTAACCTGTGCAAACGTGAAATAATTTAAGACACGTACAAAAAGATAGCAGACAATCGTATCAGCCAATCAATCGTAGAAGTAATTATGGCTCATATTATTAAAAAAAAGGACTAAAAGTATATTAAAATATCCCTAGTGCAAATAAAATACAACCAGAACTTTACACCCACGTGGGGTTGTAACGTGGTCGCAAGCTAAGAAAGTAAAATTAACGAATAACAAGCCACTCCCCTGGCTGGCTGCCACTCCCTATGCACCCAGGCAGGTTGTTATTCTAACCACAGTCTGTCAACACGTGTTTGCCGTCAGGTGTGTGTGTTTTCTGTGTTTGTCACCATTTTTTTTTACTACTTAGTATTATAATTTAGTCTTCACATTTTTTTCTTTAATAGGCCTATATATTTACGTTTATGTTTAGTCACTTGATACAGGGGGTTGGTTCATATTCCCGAATTGTCATGTATCGATTTACTGAATCACCGAATAATGAATAACAATAATGTTAAAGTACTGTCTGGTCAGGAAATAATAGCTTAACTTTTGAGTGAATGTATTCAGTGTTAAATTGAGAAATTTAGATTTTTTGTTGTTGTTTGAAACTGCTGGGGTTGCGTTTCGAAATTGTTTTTCGAAAGTCGGTGAAGTGTGTAATAATATACGTCAGAAGTGGCCAAAACTGACCAGAATGTTCTAGAATCTTTTGTAATATTCCCAGAACGTTCCAGAATGTTATAAATAAATATTGAGCTTGAGAAGATAACTTGTGAGAAGATATACTTGATAAAATAAACTTTGAACACAAAATCGCACAACTAATACGTTTATAAACTCAAACGCGTTTCAACGACAAAGTCGCCATCTCCAGTGATGCACGAGCTGCAATAGTCAAACTATAACTAATCTAACAGTGTTACATGTCCCGTATTTATACAGAATTCAAAGGTGCGTGCCTTAAGACTACGTTACATTAGTAAAGCGTTACCAATTGCCTCTCGTTATAACTAGCCTAACAGTAACTATATAACTAAACAAGTTACTAACCTAATAATATTCTCAAAAAATACATTTTTTTATATTAATATAGGATTTTGTATGGGTCCTAATTCATTATTTATAATTATTTTCCTATGTTTGTTAATATAAAAAGTTTCCCAAGCATCTATTGTGTTAAGTTTAGTTACATTTTTCAATAATACAGAGTTTTCTATTTTTAAATTATAGTTCTCATCTAAACGATGTTTAGCCATAGCAGATTTATTTGGCCTATTGTATTTTATATGAGAAAAATTTTCTTTAATTCTTTGCTTCATACTTCTGTTGGTTTGACCTATATATATATTATATTTCTTCGGACACATTTCACAGTTTATACAATACATTTCCAGATTTGTCCAGTTCTTGAGTTTTATCTTTAATATTTCCTAACATTTTACCAAGATGTAGCTGTCAGCTGAGAGTAACCCTATACCTCTGCTCTGTACCTCTGCTAGTTTTAAATAAATAAATTCACCATAAAAACACTAAAAGTAATACAACAAAGTAAAAAGTATATATATATAATATGATATATATTATATGAACTTTCGCATAAGACAATTTCGAAAGTTAAGCTACATCATCCCAATCATTTTCGATTTGAAAAATTTTGATTTTAAGTTTATCAAAAACCTAACCGTATTACAGTAATAACTCGATCGAGTAGCTGCACCGCTAACATGATGTTTCTAATTGAGCGAGTTTATAAAATTAAGTGTATGTGTTTTAGGGTTTCAACCGACTATTATTGTGCTCACGATAGCGCTGAATAGCTGCCAGACTTGGCTCATGCACGGCTTCGTCCGTTCGACCTTGGAGCCTCGCATTATGGACTGCGCTTTGCGAGTTTTAATTTTGTGCTTTTGGCCTCCAATTATGGACTGTTTCGCTTAGCTCGCAGCGTAAAAACCCTCTTCGCGATTTTCAATACCGGACGGATCAGCTTTGGATCAGAAACTGCCTCCAATTGGATTTGATCGGGGTATTATTATGGTATTTTATATTTTGGGAGAACAAGATGGGGTTTGTGGTGTACAAAAAATAATAATTCGACCACGTAGCTGAACCGCTAGGCAGTTGGGCATGACGTGAGTTAGGCAAATTTCCAAAATTAAGTTTATAGGCCTATGTTTTAGGGTTTCAACCAACAATTTGTGAAATAGGTATATTCACGACGGTGCTGAATAGCTGCAAAATGCTTCGCACGCCATTCCGCATATTGGAAGGATCTTGAACACACGATGCATTGCGTGCTTCGCACGCTAACCCTCTATTGGGAGTATCTTCAATATACAATGCATTTCTTGCTTCGCACGCCAACCCCACGGTAGAATTCACCACATGGATTTGAACCGGGTACTTATATGGTATTTTACGTTTTGATCGATTTTGGGGGAACCAAGTGAGCTATAAGGTCCCGTAAAAAAAAATGTGCAGAATAACATCCTACATTTATATTTGTAGAAAAACTCAAAAACACATTTATTCTCGTGGGAAAAATCTCAAAATTGGTTACTTCTGGTCAAAAAACGTGCTTAAGATAGTTTGATTTTTTTGGCTAAAGAACTCGTCCGAGCGACGTAGACAACCAACATGTGTACCAAATTTGAACCAAATCGGACTTAAAATGAGGCGCTAGAGTGCGAAGACATATATACATATATATATATATATGATTTTTAATTGAATCTTACCATAAAGGCCATTGCAATAGCTCATTTGTCCTATGGAAATTCGCTAAAAATATGCAGATTATTCTCTTATGTTCATTTTTAAAATAAACCCCAATAAGTTTAATGCTAGTAGGAAAACGCTCAACTTTGTTTTACTTCAGGCAAATTTTTTATTTTTTATTTTATTATTTTTTTTTTGGTTTAACGTCCTAAAAACTTCCTCCAGGTTGTTATATTTTTTGGCTAACGAACCCGTCGATGCGACTGAGAAAACCAACGTGTGTAAAAAATGTTTACCAAATCAAACGTAAAATGCGTATGTTAAGGTTCGAACACATATATACATATATTTATATAATTTTTATTGACACAAAAACATGTTCTGGGGACCATGATCGGTGCGCATTGACCACTCCCGACCATTTGCCTCACCATAAGAGTCACTGCAATAGCTCATATTTTCTATATAAATTCGTTAATAACACGTAACTCTTCATCACATGTAAATTATTACCGATATTTCTAAAGGACATATTTGAAGTATAGGCCTAATGTTATTAGTTTTAAAGCGATTATTTTCAATTTAATTACTTAACCACTCCAAACTTAATTGACTAATAACTGTTGATTTTCTGATTAAAGAGAATTAATTTGGACGCTTCACAATTTATTAATAATGCTAATTGACGGGAAATTATGGAATAATGGTTTTAATTAGAGTTCGTCAATCAAACGATTTCGCTGTTCCATTCACTAACTCCGTCGTAGTTAGAGGTGTTACAGACAAAAGCGCTTGTTAAGCAGAAGACTGAGCGCTGGTTTTAATGGATATGAAGATATAGTATCAACTGGGATTATATTTTATAGTATCCTTATATAATAATTCTCTAAGGTATTTTTTGTTGTCGTCAAACCATATCTCCCTTAATTCTTCGCCAAAATTAATTATTCAAGCTTCATTTAAAAGCTTATGTTCCCTGCTATTGACGAAAAATAGACAAATAGCTTAAAATTCATTTTTTCGTTACAAAAAAATCGGGTTACTGCACAGGAAAATATTTTTTTGTCATTTTTTGTGTTATGTTATAGCTTATTCTTTTTTGTTTACAATGATATACAGCACTTATATAATACAAACATTTAAACCTACTTTATTTGAATGAGACCATGTTGTTGGGTTTTCAGCTAAAAACTGGAACTTCACTGTCTTCTACAGCGTTTTCCGAAAGTTAGATTTTTTAGGACAAATGCTCCTTTATTTCAGGAACTACCAAAGGTGTCTGCTTGAAATTTGTTGTGCACACTTATCAAACCTACCCAGATTACTGGAAACTCAAATATAGTTTAAAAAATAAAAATACCCTTTTTAAAATATATATATATATATAGGATTTAAAAACAATTCTATTATTCATTTATTAATCTGGAAGTCAAATAGTTTAAAACAAGTGCATGAGAAAATTATGAAATATTAAATACTCAACTACTGACAAAATGACTAGGCCTAGAGATCAGAGGTTTAATGAACTTATTTTTCTGCAAATAAATGCCTAGAGATCCGAGGTTCAGTGCAGATATTGTTCTGTAAATAAACGCATAAAGATCAGATGTTTAATGAACGTACTGTTCTGAAAATAAACGAATAGAGGTCAGAAGTTCATTGAACGTATTGTTCAGTAAATAAACGCCTAGAGGTCAGAGGTTCAATGAACGTACTGTTCTGTAAATAAACGTCTAGAGATCAGAAGTTCGATGAACGTATTGTTCTGAAAATAAACATCTAGAGGTCAGAAGTTCAATGAACGTAATGTTCTGTAAATACACGCCTAGAGGTCATAAGTTCAATGAAAGTACTGTTCTGAATATAAACGCCTAGAGGTCAGAGGTTGAATGAACGCATTGTTCTGAAAATAAACGCCTGGAGGTCAAAGGTTCAATGGAACCTAATGTTCTGTAAATAAACACCTAGAGATCAGGAGTTCAATGGACGTATTGTTTTTCAGTTACACGCAAAGAGGTCATAATTTCAATGAAAGTACTGTTCTGAATATGAACGCCTAGAGGTCAGAGGTATAATGAACGTAATGTTCTGTAAAACAACGTTTAGGGATCAGAAGAAGGCTAGAGGTCAGAGGTTCAATGAACGTATTGTTCTGTAAATAAACGC
>JAGFPH010003721.1:98744-126235 GCA_018207615.1 Philaenus spumarius
GCGCACCGGAAAGTGCCACTTTCGGTACTAGTAATGAAATATACTATTATATAAGTCGACAAATTAAGAAATCCGCTTTAAAAATAAATCATGTCAACTCTTAGAGTAAATGTAAAACGCTGTTATTATTTAGAAGACATTTATGAATATGTAGAGTTTTTTTTTTTAATATTTCCTATTTTGAAAATAAAACCCAAAGGTACCTAGATAGATAAAATTTTTTTTTTTCGTTGGTGTTGAACACAAAATGTTAATATTAATTGCACATAATTACAAATAATAGTATGATTTAAAAATTACCATTATTTATTAAACAATGTTTCATGTCCTAAACCGTTCTAATTACTTCGTTTTTTTTTTTGAGTGGAAAAATAAAACTAAATTCTAAAAACTATAAAATATATATATGTTACAACCAAAAAGTAACGTAAGTGAAACATTATGTTAATAAAAACCTCGGAACGTGTCTTATCACTAAGAAACCTAACTCAAATTCTCCATTTTTGACCTAGGTTTAAATTTCCTGTCAATATTATTTATATTTTGTATGTCGTAGCCTAAACTGGATTGTTTTTAAACGTTATAATATTTAAAATAATAATAGTAAAATTAAAATGAAAAAATATTAAATACAAGACTAAGATATTTTTTCAGTATCCTGTCAACTAAAGAAAAGTAAATGTCACTGATCTACATTTAAGATAAAAATATTAAATCCCAGTGAAAATCTCTGGTAGATGAATTAGATAAACATAAAATAAAAACTATTTAAAAAAACAGCCATTCCGAACATACAAACTGACAGACAGAACGACAAAAATTTGAAATTGTATGTTTAGCTCTTGGTGAAGTGTAAATAACCATATGAGTTTAGAAAGAATGATTTAGTTTTAAACCACAGACAGACCGAATTGTATTTATATTTATAGATGTATTGGCAGCCTATAATGTTTCATCAAGAAACTCCCACGCGGCGTATAAAGCATTGTACTTCAGCATTTGTTTTGAAAAACTTGGACTTCTATTGTTTCTTAAAACTCTTTAGGGAGTTTTTTCATGAAAGGGTCTCCAGTCTTAGAAGGTTCATTGTTGAAAGCCTTTAATCTGTGTTGTTTGCCAAGTAATTTTTAAGATGAAAACGTAATTGTTCGCTCTTTCTGTGTAGGCTTTGTAATTGTGGTCTGTTACACACGAATACAACTAGCTAACAATTGTTTTAATTGCAATGAGACCTTTCGACAAAACATTTGTTTTCACGATTAATAAATTAAGTAGTAAGCCCTCGTAAAAAATCAGAGGTAGATTAATTGGACACAAATTTATAAAATATATATTTTTTAAATGCCATTTAAAACAACAAACTTTATTTAGCCCTACCTAACTATTTTGTGGTTATTTTAAACTCGGTAATTGTATACAAAATTATATGGAGTGTAATACAGGGTGTTCCATAAGTAAACAGCCAAACTTCGGTAAATGGTTCTATGGGTTAAAATAAAGAAAAAATCAAGAATAAATAGTTTTCCAAAAATACTGCGTTTTCCAAATATTCGCTAATTTGTTTTTTTTACAAAATAATTCATATATAGAAAACGGTTTAACCGATTGTATTCAAACTTGGCACGAAGTTTAACCGAACCTAGATCTATCTTAAGAAAAATAAACGATTATATCTAATCATTCGTTTCAAAATGGTGGCTGTTTGAAAATTTCAAACCTAAACTACTCAAAAACCAAACATTTTATCAAAAAATATCAAGATACCTTTTTTGTAACCCTTTTGATTCCCTATCGGATGGTCTAGCAGTCAAAACAATCGGAGGAGGAATAATAGTTAAGTTAAGGGTCTGCTGTAGTGGCGGCCATCTTGGATTTTTATCCCATAAGAGCAATGTTAAATTTTAAACCATTTATTTCGTTTACTTTTTATCATAAAATTGTTTGCAAGGTCTCAATTTAAGCACAATCACAATACGCATCCGTCTTGCAATTTATATATTTTTTAAATTTGTTATGTAATCGACATTTTGTGAGTACAAAGTTTGAATTTTTTTCCTAACACAATAAAAAAATTATAATGAAAAATAATTTGCAAGCCGGATCCGAAATTTTATAAAGAATATTCAGTTTTTTTTCAACATTCAATTACAAAGATAGACTTATTAAATGGTTTGAAATAAGGCAATGTCAGTGCAAGAAATTGCACTGTTTATAGTGAGAGGCGCTAGCGTTTCCTGTTGATTTCTCGTTTACTGGAGCAGACCCTTAAGTGTAATAATTGGTTTGTTCAACCCGGCATCTTATACCAACACAGTAAACACAACATAATTGTGGTTACGTACGCTGTTATAATCTTTAAGTTAACTATTATAGAACCATTTCCCGAAGTTTGCCCCGAAGTTATGGGACACTCTGTATAGTTTAATATATTTTTAGTAAAAACAATAGGGGGGTTCATGCAACCTGTGCTAAATGCTTAATGTGTTATCATGTTATATTGCTATTTGAATTTTGAGTGAAGGACCCCTTGTGCTAATGTGCTACAGTGTTATTTGCTAAAGTAAGGTTATCCTTAACTTTAGGCTATTTTTTATTATTCTTGCATTTTTGTTGCCGTAGGTCAGCTGAGGGTCGAATAGTAAATTTGCGCCGAAACTCTAATACCCTACGCACTTTATAATTTGTGAATTATATTTAAACCTCATTTTCTGCATGTTTTGGAAACATATTTTGTGATTTCGTGATCTAGGCTAAATGGCTAGAGTTTAGAGTACGCCTTCTTACCATATTCATTAGTTTTTAAAAGATATTTTTCCCTACTTAATAAATAATGTATATATTAAATGTTTGTATATTTATAACAAGATTAAGGTCTCTTTTTGGTTCCTTTTTGCAATCATATTTGTGCAAACAAAATCAAATACACAGAAATGTTCTCTGTACTTTTCTGAACACGAAAATGTATGTCAAACTTCGTCGGATTATGGAAAATTAAAGATAGGAGAAGATGTTTATTTTCATTGATGAATCGTTTCCCCAATTTCTTCCGAATTCTTTCCGTGGGTTCGAAATTATTATTATTATCCATCGCAAAAAAACGGGTAAAACAAAATTATAACAAACAACCTGTTGTTGATTCAAGCTGAAAACCTCAAATTACCTTCACCAAGAGTTTTCCGACGTTGACACTGGTTTAGCAGACCCCAGACCGTGCTAAAGTCGAGTGTGCTATCGACTCTAAATAGCACATTTCTGTCAAACAAGTTTCTCGATTTTAACACACTTAACACAGGTTGAATGAATCCCCCTAATATCTGAAATTGAATCCTTACACCCTCGTTGAACATGTATTGGTGTGTGCAATCTTCGCAGCATCTGTTTAGTCCCCTCCCTTTCCCCTCCTCCCCTTATCAATTAACACGTGACTACTGTAGGTTAAGTCGTTTCTGTTCTAAATAATTGCGACATAATGTAGGCTATATGCTTAACTGTGTTTAAAACTGTTCTAGTGTAAACGATGCTTGTTCGTGTATCTGTGTTTACAGTGATACGCAGTGTAATTTGTTGTAAAGAGATCAAACAGAGTTAGCAAACAACCGCAAAGAGTTAAACAGTTGTTTTGAGGTTATGTTTCCAAACAATGCTATCAACACTTGTTAGTTACATGTTTTGTATTATAAGTAGGCCTACAAAACTATGAACAAATGTTAACATTGTAGGTATTTCGTCTGAGGAAATGAAATACTAATTAGACTTTTGAACTACGAGTATACAATTTTTTTAAAGGTTTAGATTGACCTGAGCACATAACAAAAAACACTAAATTATTGACAACTATGGGCTCTGCCCCTGCTCGTTTCGCTCGCCAACTCCTGCGGTGCCAACGCAAACATATATTGTATATTGTGTTAATTTTATGGAAATGATGATTGATTAGGGCAGAAGCAATTGGATATAAGTTGGGTGGTGGGGATACTTATAAAATGTACAAAATGTAAGACAGAAGTCGAAATATAGACGCACTATCCCCAACATTTGTCCACAAAATCCATAATTTTGTTCATAATTAAAAAAAAAAAATGTATAGGAATTTTGACGGAAATGATTTATTAGGACAGAAGCAATCGGATTTAAGTTGAGTGGTGGGGGAGGCTGTGACCTGTACATAATGTAAGACATAAATCGAAATAGACAAGCAATATCCCCAACATGTATCCACAAAATAACTAATTTTGTCCATAAGTTTAAATTTTTTTACAGGGTTTTTTAAATATTTTCGGAATAAAAAGTAGCCTAAACTATTTTCTGAAAAGTCGTCATCTTGTTAATGAAAGTTTCGTCGAAATCGGTTCAGCCATTCCGTAGATTAACCCGCTAAAACGTTGTAAACGTAGATAAAAAAATGAATATGTGTATGTAGGTTTTGGTAATGGATGAATATTATCATAGAAAAAAGCTTATATTTTGAAATCACAAACCCTTCAATTTTATTTATATGTATAGATATATAGATAATATAACATACCTATTTCGATTTCGATCACACTTAACTTAAAATCTTTCCTGGTGTTATATCTGCAAAAGAGAAAAAAAACTGCATAAAAACCGGTTCACTGGTTTCAAGTTATGAACTACTAGGCCGACAGACATGGATATATTTTTTATTTTTTATAGTATTGTGATGTGTACAAAATCTAGATCTTCGTACGTATTTTAAGTAATTACTAAATATTTCAGTGACAGCCTATATTTCGTCAATAGTTAATGGTTGTCATTTAGAAACGGGACCTAGTACCACTCGACCTATTATTTACACTTGAAAACCAACTCACAAATTTCCTTACGTATATTAGGAATGAATAGTAGAGTTGCAGTTAACCTACATAGTTTGCTTTCTTTAATACCACAAGGAAGTTAGCTACGCCCTGTGCTCTACACTAAATACGAATTATTACATTTTAGTCAAACCAGCAAAAAGTGATTTAACGAAAATTAATAACTTTTGCTTGTATGCGTTCGCACGTTGTTTGTCTGTCCTGGTAAAAATTTGGACATACTTTTACTTTCTCATTATACTATAGTATAGAGAAAGTAGGGTATAGTCATCGTAAAAAAATCGATGTTGAGATTTTTGTGGAAATATCCGTTTTTTGACCCCTGATTCCAAAAAAGAGGTTTTTACGAAATAATGTCTGTCTGTATGTCTGTATGTATGTGTATGTATGCATGTATGTAGGCTATACAAAGCTAGAGCGAAAACTATTCGATCGATTTCAAACAAACTTGCACCAGACATGTCAAGTAGATCTTTATAGATGCACGAAAAATGGTTTGAAAAATTTGAAAAACAACCCCCTTTTTGGCAAAAAAACCCCCCAAATTATAAAAACGGCTCTAACGATTTTGATAAAATTTGGCTTATTTGTAGCCTTTAATGTACCCTACCATATGCAAAACCTGCATCTTTCTAAAAATTCTCGTTTAGCTAATAATAATAATAATAACTGATTTTTGAGGGTTTTTTGGCCAGAAACGGGGTTGTTTTTCCAAATTTGTCAAAACCTGTTTTCGTGCATCTATGCAGGCCTAATTGACGTGTTTGGTGCAAATTTGTTCGAAATCGATCTAATAGTTTTCTCTCTACATAATAATAATAATATTTATTAGTTAATCTGCTACTTTAATAAAAAATCACCTTTCCTACCCCTCCTACAATTATTAAGTCACAGTGAATCTGTTTAATAATTAATTTACATATGTTTGTGAGAAAGTATGTGCCAGTTCCTGGTACCATTTATTGTTTTTCAAGTCGCTCGGATGATTTTTGAGGTTTTTTCCTACAAAGATTTTGTTTGTTTTATCTGAAAGAAATAACATAGGGGTTATTCTACACGCTTCATTTTTTGACACGACCTTATAGCCCATCCGGATAAAACAAAATAGATCAAAACGTACAATATCATAAATAAGTTCCCTGTTTAAATGCCCGTTGGTTATTTTACGGTGGGGCAGATTCAAAAACGAGGCCGAAGGAAGCGAAGCAGTCCATTATTCGAGGCGTCGAGGTCCAAATTCGCAAAGCGAGTTTTTCCGATGCGAGGGAAGAACGAAGGGCACGTGAGATGGGGCTGGAGGCTGTGGTGTAATTAAACTCTACTAATATATTTAGTACCCAGATAACGCCCTCGTAAGTAGACCAATTTGACAAATAGTTGGTTGAAACCTTAAAACATGTAAACTGAATTTAGGAAATTTACTCAACCACGTCAGCTGGGTGATGGAATTATTTTAAATGTATTTTTAGTATTTATAATAAAATAATGATGACACGTTTTAATTTTAGTCAGTCATGGTTTGGAAAATTCAAGTAAGTAAACTTATTGCTTGTATATATGTTTATAAATTGCTTTGATGGTGAAACAAATTAATTGCAAAAATAATAAAAGAATCCAGATTCTCACAAAAATACTTTATTTTGCTAAACGCGTTTTAACAACAATCGTCATCTTCAGTGTCATCAACTAACAAAAGCGAGTTTTTTTATAATGCACGTAATTGTATGAGAAACTGATTACTTTTTTACTATTCAAAATATTATGATTATTTTATAATCCTCCTAAAATTTATGTTCTGCTTTCTTGGAATTTGTTAAATGAAATGGCTTTTAAATAAATTACTGTAAAATACGGTTATATCTTTGATGACGTAATATTATTAAATGCACAACAACAATATAATTTATAAATTTATAGTTTACATTTTGTATAAATTTACGAAACAAGATTTAAATACAAAACATGTGACTTATATAGAACTAGGGGAGACCCCTGCGTGCTCCGCACCCCAACCCCCAATGGAACCTTCTAAAACGCATGTTATGTTTTCTTTATAATAAAGGTGTAGGATAATAATAACCTCAATACTAAGACGGCAAATAATGTTAAATGTTCAAATTAGATTATTTTCTATATTTTATAACAGCAGCTATAATAATGGTTAAAAGAACCAGCAAGACTCAGGTCTACACTTTTAAACCCTAACCTAAAAGTTAGAAGTACAAAAATAATTGCTTAAAATTTTGAAATCAGCTGTTAATGTAAATATTGGAACAAACAGCTACATTATATGTTATTTTATTCAATTGGTTGCTATGGTAATAAATTTAAATACATGTGTTGGTTAATCATTCTAGTCCTAACCCAAGAATTCTTTCCGACTAAATTTACAAATATTGAAATAAAAAAAGGTTTTTATCGAAATGAATTATAGTCTATGTTACTCAGGGATAGTGTAGCTTTTATTAGTAAAACTGTTTTTTTTTAATCGGTTCAGTAGTGCCAGAGAGTACCCCTTACATACAAACAAACAATCAAACTTTACCTCTATAATATTAGTATAGAAACACTTTTCGTGCTCTACTAATAGATTAAAACTAATGCAGTTATATCGAATAACCTAAGTATACCCTTAATGCCTGCTATTTTCTTCACGCAGAGTTCGTAGATCTGATTAAATTTATCAATTAATTTAGCTTTTGAATAGCTTGACATCTCTCGGGACATTGTAGCATGACTGGGATGTATTCAACAATCGTAACACAAAACATGTAACAGTGGTACGGCCATATACTCCAGTCAAATTAGGAAATTGTACGATTTGAAATCCCAAAGTTTTGAATCTTTGTAGTATTGTTTGGGAAGGAGCATTATTTTGTCTAATAATGAACATATCAAAAGTTCTGATCGATAGGTGGTGAGTGGGGAAAAGGGGGGGACAAAATATTAATTTTTTGTTTGTTTTTTCGTGAATATATCGGAAAATATGGGTTCTATGAAAAAGTGTCCATCATCAAAAATAAATACAATTAAATTATCTACAAAAATTATTCTGATAGTGTTTTTATTAGATCCCGTAGTTTACGAGATATTATCGGTCAAAATTGAAGAGTTCAATTCAAGTTAGATAACCATTAAATCAAATACAACTGGATTTTATTAATTTATTTACATTAGCTATACTCATGCATTTTTTTATAATAATTCATATTGTATATCTTATCTTATCAAACGAGCAATTCTTGAATATTTGTTTATAAATTTATTTCGGGGATCTCGCTAACGGCTCTAACGATTTTGATGAAAATTTGCATATAGGGGTTTTTTGACGTCAGGAATCGAATGCGCTAGGTCTTATGCGCATAAACTCGGAAAAATGCGCTTACAATTTAAACTCTGAACTTCTTTTTATACGACCTTTCAAGTCACTTAGAAGGCGAATAGATACAGCTTCTTTCTATACCACCTTTAAAGTCAGTAAGTATTCGAATAGATACATTATAGATACAATCCAGACGTTAAAAATACTGAGCAATTCTCGGCCACCCAGGTACTGGTATATAATTAAATTAATTTATTTACGTAAGATATACTTTTAATACAATAAGTAATTGTATATAATGATATAGGCCTACAGAGTGCTTCGTAACTCTTGTCACATATTTTCTTTAATTGTTCCTGGGTCCCAACTAAATGGAAAATCACTCTCCGTTTGTCTAAAATCATTTCGATTGTCCTACTGCGACCAAAATGAGTTTTTTTATTAACACATTCATATCTAAAAAATAACTTAACGAAATAATACAAAATTTATATAAATCCTTTGTAGTAGTACTAGGCCTACCTACAAAGGAAAAAAGTTATTTTTACCTTACTTAAATATTTTTAAAATAGCGGCCGTTTAAAATTTTCAGACGGAAATTACGAAGAAACTAGCGCTTTTACGAAAAAATATCAAGAATAACTGTTTTGGCATTCCCTATCGATTGTTTTTGAAAATGGTAGAGAAAACCGGACTTATGGACCGGACTTTTTTTTCGCCAGACAGTGTAAGCTCCTCTTGGGGGCGATTTCCTGGATCGGACGGCAATGCAACAATGAAACAAAATAAAGATTATTTTATTGCAATAATAAGTTTAAACAATTGGGTTTCATTTATTTTTTCACGCCCGCACCGGATGCTACCCAGCAAAAATCGTTGCTTCAACGACCCTGCTAGTAGCTTACAGTGCCCCATACGACCTATTGTTCGAGAGAAGAATTTGTACGGTGCGTCGTTTTAACTTAATTTACTCCTAGTTTAAGAAACATGTACATTCTGCCAGAGCTTCATATTAGCCTAGCGATCTATCTATTAGCATATCTCTAGTTTCCAGTTGCTACCACGGGGAGGTTTGGGGTTGGACTTTAAGCAACGTTTTTGTTTTGTTTTTATTTATTTTTTACTTAAAAAAGAATCAGCTTTTTGGTTTCATCATTACTTAAAATATCTATGGATAAAATCGGTTTTAACCTAACCTACTAACCTAACCTAACCAAGATGTGTTGGGTCGCTAGTGGCGCTGCTCGTGAACATTCCAAATACTCCGTGTTATTTTAGGGTTTCCACCCACTGCTCCATGAATTCAGTTTGACATTGCCTCCTGGAGAGACAGATTTGTTTATGGCTAGTGGCACTATGACCAATTGGTGTGTCGCATCCCTCATGGACGATGATTCATAGCAGAAACGCAGGGAGGGAAAAATATCCATTATTTTTAAATGGACCAAAGTTCTTTTTCTATCCCATCGTTTAGCCCTTCGCTACCAAGTGCTGAAACTAAATACATTAGAATATACGTAAGTTCCGTTAAAATTCCATTATACAAATGAAACACTTTTGACAATTTCAACATCGTACATTTTTTATTTTAACGGAAAACTGTTGCAAATAATTTCTAAAATCCTGAGTGTTATACAAAATTTACTTTTTATGCATTTGAGTCAGTCAGTTAAAAAACTTACTAACTCCAACTTACCCAATTCTACAGGAGAGCTAAAAAACTGTTACAGCTAAACCTAAGTACCCTCAATACCAACAAATATAAATCTGTATTGATTCAAACAACCAGAACACAAATGATACAAAGTTTTAAATGCGTTTTGTTGGCATTATAAGAAAAAATATGTTTAAATATGGACTTAGAGAGTTTTGGAATAGGATTACTTATTTGGTTAGTTTTGTTGCAGTAATGAATGGATTTAGATAGTTTGTTGCACTTCATAAAGACTTTTGAGGATTTTATGAGAAAGGTCAATTAAAAGCCAAAATATTTGAAATAGATGTCTGATATATTTGTAAAAATATTACACTTTTTCATTGTTTTGAAGACAATGTCAAGATAATGATAGGCTTTAATGTGAAATTCACGTCACAAATATTATACTACAAAGTCTCCTTCTAGGATTAAAATTTCATAGTCCATCAGTTCTTCTTTATCATCATTGCCTCTACTGAGTTCAGGCCCTTGGATGTTTTCCCTGTTGAAAAGATCTACGTAGAATTTCAGGGACTCCAGTCTTAACCGTAGTGCTTTTTAAGGAGCTTGTTCACATCTGATAGCTTTTTGGGGTTGACGGTAACATGATTGGGTTTTGCTATAGCAACAATTCTGTCGATCCTGCAGCCTCTCTTTGTAATACCTTTTGACTTCCCTAAGTCAGTTAGGTAAGGGATTTTCCTTTGAATCTGTCCTGTATTATTAAAGTCTTGAGTTAAAATAAACCTCCAGCACGCAGAAAACTTAAAGTACCATTCAGCCGGCTTCTTCACATTTGGTATTGTTGCCTCCTTTCAATCCTCAACTTCAATGTCCGTTCCTAGTCTTGAAACAATAGCTGATTCATTGAAGATTTTTAAAGTACTCATCAGGGTGTACGATCGTTTCAAACTTCCTTACTTTCCCCTTGATAACACCAAACACCCTATCTGGAGGGATGTAAGAATGCCCAGGAACTGGATAATGTATTACAATCTTTTTGATTTGCACTAAAGCTATTGGTAGTGATAACAGTACGGGAATTAGTGAGTTTTGAAGCAGTGGTAAGTCATTCAGGAATTAGAGAGTTTTGGAGCAATAAGGTGCTTAGAATTAGAGAGGTTTGTTCCAATGACCATTTTTTAAATTGATTTTTATTATGGAATTAAAGAGTTTTTTAACAAACAAATTGCTCAAATGTATGTAATACAGTATCGCCTAACAGGTGATATAAAAAACAGAAAACCGTAATATCTTTAGTTAGTGAGTTTTGGAACTGACTGACTCATTTATTTTAGGATTTATAAGTTCATTGAAAACACAATAACGTTTATATTTCAACATTTTACAACTTACAGAAACATAAGCATTTAAAATTTTCTCGGAAATTGCTTTTCTGTTCGGAATGTGACCAACACTGGCTTTATAAATAAAATAAATCACAAGAACCGCTCGAGGCGTTATCGTCATTTTCTTCGCGCCGTGTTGGCACAATCGAATCAGTTTTACCATTTTCAGGATATCTACATACCTCTAGGGACACAGAAGATATAGCAGGGTGTATTTCAATCTTGTTTCGTGAAACATAGAACTTAGAAACAGCTATAAACTGGGTCTTGAGTCTTACAATAAAAGGAAACGCAGTAACAAGTTAGAGTTTTTCAGTAACAAGTGATAGTAATGAATTTACTTTAGCAACAAATTTAAAGGTATTTTCTAACTCATTTGATATACAATATTATGTTATACTTATAGTATTAATACAAGCTTACAAACTTAGTAAACTTATTTAAGAAATATTGAAAATCGTTTTAGTAAAGAAAGACATATACAGAGTGTTCAAAACGTCGCCCCCCTTAACTTTGGAACAAGTTAATATAAATAAATACCTCTATACGATACAGGAAGATGAATTATTTTGGTATAACCGACCATTTCACCACTACCCCAAAATGGGGGGTTGAGATGTTAATTCAAAAATCTTAAATACAAAGTGATGCCTCTTGAAAAATGAAGAACATTAAGATAAATATTTGTTTAATACTAGATTTTGAATGACCCCATGGTTTTACTCGAATTAAATAACATGCAAAGAAACATTTTTCCTTTCCACTGGAACATGGTGTTTGTAACGTAATTAAAATTGCGTTAACATAGGATATTTAAAATTTGACTAGCCGCAATTCCGATAGGGTTAAGATAGAGAGCTCTAATTTGTGTTTCTCTTATTCATTATAAAACTCTTTAAAATGAGGTATCACTTGATGGAGGTTTTTATTTAAGATTTTTGAATTACCCTTTCAACCCCTCATTTCGGGGTAAGGGGTGAAATGGTCGGTTATACCAAAATGCATCTAACTTTGTTTTATAAAGATACCGGAAGCTCATTTATTTATTTCTATTACTTGTTACAAAGTTAAGGAGGGAGGGACTTTTTGTAAACCTGGTATAAGACAAAAAGGTTTATAGTCCATCGTTTTAGACAAATTACCTAAAAAAACTCTTATAATCTATGGATTTGTTATGTTAGTTATAGTTGAATAAAATAACAGACAAAACAGCTGTTTGCTCTAGTATTTCTATTAACAGCTAATTTAAAACTTTGAAGCAATTATGTGTATTTCTAACTTTTAGGTTAGTTTTTTATTAAAGTGTAGACATGAGCCTTGCTTTTTCTTTTAACTTTTATTATAACGGCTGTTATACGAAGTAATTTGATTTGAACATTTAACATTGTTTAACATCTTAGGTTTGTGGTTATTATTAATCCTACACCTTTATTATAAAGAAATCACGATATGATTAGGTGTGTAGAAGGTTCCAACGGGGTTGGCGTTCGGAACACGCAGTGTTTTCCCATAGTATTGTATAAATTTAATTATTTAAACACTTTCTACAAATTTATATCAATTTAAAAATTGCGACGCATCTGCTTTAAGTTTTAAATTATGTTATGCTCCAAGAAAACTCACCACACAAACCTCTTCTTTGATATGTGAAACAATTAAGGTTTGTTAAAAAAAAAAAAACTAATTGTAAAACCTTCAGTAAGCAGTCTTTGCCTGTCTTCATGTAATCTTCTTAATTTAAAAAATTGAACAAATCTTCCAACATATAGAAAAATAATTCGACCACGCAGCTGAACCGCTGACGTGAGTTGAGCAAATTTCCAAAATTAAGTTTATAGGCCAATATTTTAGGGTTTCAACAAACAATTTGGGAAATAGGTCTATTCACGACGGTACTGAATAGCTGCAGAATGGTTCGCACGCCATTCCGCATATTGGGAGTATCTTCAATACACAAAGCATTGCGTGCTTCACACGCCAACCCCCGTATTGGGAGTATCTTCAACACACAATGCATTGCGTGCTTAGCACGCCAACTACAATGTAGAATCCACCACATCGCTTTGAACCGGGTACTTCTATGGTATTTTAAGTTTTGATCGATTTTGGGGGAACCAAAGCGAGCTATAAGATCGGGTAAAAATACAAAATATGCAGAATAACATCCTACATTTTTATATTTGTAGTAAAAACTTAAAATCAAATTAATTCTCGTAGGAAAAATCTCAAAAAATAGTTTCTTCCGGTCAAAAAACGTGCTTCCTATTGTTGGATTTTTTTTGGTTAACGAACTCGTCCGAGCCACATAGACAACCAACATGTGTACTAAATTTGAACAAAATCGGACTTAAAATGCGGCCGCTTGATGCGAACACATATATACATATATATATATATATATATATGATTTTTAATGACACCCCAAATCTTGTTCTGGGGACCTTGATCGGTGGTCATTTGCTACTCCCGACCTTGGGTGTTACCATAAAGTCCACTGCAATAGCTCATTTTTCCTATGGAAATTCGCTAATAATATGTAAAATCATTAGTATACGATTTGCTCAAATCTCCGAAGGTACTTAGTAGAACTCCATTTAATGAACAAACTATTGCAATATGCTTGACATACTTGGATACCCAAGAGTGAGAGAACGTTATTACATTCTGACCACGTATTGGCTAGAGCAGATATTAAATCAAAATTGCTATTGCAAAGTCGAAATTATTTTTAAAATGGTTTCATTTCCTTAATTTTTGGTACGCCTTTCTCTTGGAAAAAGTTTATTATATTAACTATCGCTTGTTTTGTTTTTGTGAGAGTTTATTGACTAATGTTGTAATTTTAAAATAATAACAAGATGAAAAGATGAACACCTTTTCAAGACTACGGGTCATGTTTTTTTTAAATACTCAAAAAAGTTACGTTTTTGTGTGAACCGTCACGTTTCTGTCACGTAGAAAGCTTAGAAGCGTTTTAATTCTCTGCAATAAAATTACGAATATTTTGGCACCACCAGAAGTTTTCTACGACATCTGTAATATCGTGTGACAGACAGACAGACACACGGAAACAACATTTGTGATTGCTTCATCGTGTTCAGACACCTTGAAAATGTCGAGAAAAGTCTTTAAAAGAGGGGGGGAGGTAAAATTGTTATACAACGCGTGTGCCCCTCCTTTCCTCTCCTCTTGGGACACATTACAATATTGAGAATACCGTACATGGGAGTTTAGCCTACAATTGAAGTAACTATACGTAAACTCTTTGGAGGTAAGAGCTGGAATTTTTACATTATTTTTCGCAAGATATTAATACTTTGGCATTTTAATGCTAGCCGAAGTAATAAACTTAATAAACTTACAATAAGCCTTCCTGTTAAAATCAGCCCAGACGATAGCCTTCTTTAAGAAAGAAGAGTAGTGCTGCCAACCTAATAACTTTATAATGAAAAAAACAAACACTCATTATTTGGTAAATTTTACACAATTCTATTGAGTCTTGGCGATCATGGTTTAACCAGTGACTACATCGACAGGACAGCTTATGAAAACGGGAAACACAGAAAACAGACATATAGGTATAAATATTACAACACAGTTGCATGACAAGCAAACAAAAGTAAAGGGGAAGGGTGTGGAAGCTCCCGGGAGGCCTATTGTCACATGGCAGACAATGGATTCACCATAGGCGAATTTTATAGAAATTCTACCAGAATATTTAGGTTGAGTCGTCAAAAAATAGTTTCTAATGTTTAACGTTTCTAATAAATTTAATTTCTTACTTTTTAATAGCAATGGAGAATCTTAAAATTAACATTACTGTAAAAAACCGACACTAAATGAGTTTTGGAAAACTAAAGACAAACTTAATTAAATCGTGTTCACTAAACCCACATTTAAAACTACAACCTGTTTACATGTCGGTTAAAAAATAGTAAAACTAAATTAAAAAATAACGCTATATTGCTTAAATACCTACAAGATAATTATAGTAATTCGACCACGAGTTAAGCAAATTTACAAAATTAAGTTTATAGGACTATGTTTTAGGGTTTCAACCAACCATTTGGGAAATAAGTCTAATCACGACGGAGCTGAATAGCGGCAAAATGCTTCGCACGATATTCCACATGTTGGGAGTATCTTCAAAACACAATTCATTGAGTGCATTGCACGCCAACCCCGCGGTAAAATCCACCACATGGCTTTGGACCGGGTACTTTTATGTTATTATACGTTTCGATCGATTTTGGGGGAACCAAGCGAACTATAAGGTCACGTACAAAAAACAAAATGTGCATAATAACATCCTATATTTATATTTGTAGAAACAAACTCTAAAAAACATTTTTTCTCGTAGGAAAAATCTCAAAAAGTAGTTACTTCCAAAAACTTTCGGTTTTTCGATTTTTTTGGCTCACGAACTCGTTCGAGCGACGTAGACAACCAACATGTGTACGAAATATATATGATTTGTAATGACACCCCAAATCGTGTTCTGGGGACCATGATCGATGCTCATTTGCTACTCCCGACCTTGGGTCTTACCATAGGGGTCGCTGCAATAGCTCATTTTTCCTACGAAAATTCGCTAATTACGCTATATTACTTA
This sequence comes from Philaenus spumarius, assembly GCA_018207615.1. Taxonomy (NCBI): domain Eukaryota; kingdom Metazoa; phylum Arthropoda; class Insecta; order Hemiptera; family Aphrophoridae; genus Philaenus; species Philaenus spumarius. Next base: position 114,559 of record JAGFPH010003721.1, read on the forward strand.
AATACCCAAAAGATAATTATAATAAAACAGAATAAAATTGTGTAGAATCAACTACACTGGTAAGGTTAACAATGCTGTTGGGAATGTAGTAGAAAAGTAAATTCACTGTCAATTAGTTTTTACCGCGATAACGATTTAAAGAAAATGTTACTAAATTTTAAGGACTAAATTAAAACAAAGTTTTATAAACTCATTTAACAATGTTGTACAAACTCATTTAACAATGTTGTATACACTCATTTAACAATGTGGTATAAACTCATTTAACAATGTGGTATAGACTCATTTAACAATGTTTTATAAACTCATTTAACAATGTTGTATAAACTCATTTAACAATGTTGTATAAACATTGGTGACTCAATTCAATTTTGTAGAATATGATAATTTGTTTCTGTTTGTTTTTAATTACAATCAATATACGTTATAAAATTCATCCCATGACATACAAACCATAATAAAATTATTTATCTGAATATAATAACAATCTTTAAACCCACCCAATAACGTCCTAAACCAGTATAATATTAACTATGTTATATTTGATTTAGGTCTGAGGTTGAGAATTAATAGCTCCCAGCTTTAGAGTAACCGACGGCTCAAGGGTATTGCAATAGTTCATTATTTGAAGTAGTTACATATGCGACGAGTGAAACTTTCCCTTGGGAGTCCTGGCACTCGTCTCTGTACGGTAAACTAGATACAGAACCTAAAATAAAACCGAAAGAGATAAATGAATTGATTATCATTTATTGTATGTTAATAGAAAGTAGCGATTAATTACTTGAATATCTGCGATTTTAATTAAATTTACACTTACATAACATTTGTATTACAGTAAATGGGAATTAATTTAAACGAATTCATAAATATATCAGCGTATAACTACTGTTAGATGGAGAAAGATGTTTGGAGTGAACTAATATTGATTTTAAAGGTTATGTTATTTTATTTTATTAAGTTTTTAATTTCTTTTGTTTGTCATTTATTTCATTAGGCATATTAGTTTTTTATTTTTATTTAACTTTTTATAGTTTTAGTAGACCAGTTAGTTATGTTTTTATATTTAATAATTTTATACTTCATTGTTAAATAGGCTTTTATTGTTAATAATAGGTACTTGTAGTAGATTTAATGTGGCTCCTCCCATTCCCCAACCAGGTCGGTCTCGGATTGAACGGCATGTGGAGGAGTGGGGAAGGGGCGGGTATATATAGCTCTGTAATATTGTCTGTATACTTTAGTAGTGTTAAAACCCTCTGAGGATGATGATAATGTCATCGTAACGTAATGGTAGTAAACATAACTATATTTAGTTGTTTAGTTATTGCTTTTGTTCCTTGTTTTCTGGTTCGGGATTTTATTCAAATCAGTGTGAAAGTAAACTTGATGAAAATTACTCTAAAACTTCAATATTACTAGCTGACCCGTTCGAATATTCCTACACTTTCCTGATTTAATACAATGATTTAATTGAGTTAATTACTTTTATTTATTTAAGTTGATTTAATATAAATGTATTTATATAACAAATTTCCACTCTTCTGTCCGGATCATCCTCAAGTAAATTATGGACCAGGTGACTTTGGAAACTTTTAAATTATTTTTGTAATAATAACTCAAGAAAGTTAGTAAACTTTTCATTATTCCACCATTTTGTTTCTGCAAGAGTTGTACTGCTAAAATGTTCACAGAATATTTGCAAAGCCTCTATTGTGGGGGCGTGTAAAGTTTCAGAAAGATCGACGCATTAATGGGCAAGCTATACAAAAATCAAACGTTTAAACCTCTTTGTGGGACAACCAGTATATTTAGATGAACATATTTACATAATAAATTACGAAAATATTCTAGCAATAAGCTTCTAATGTACGTGCCTACTATATATGCAGGATCTAAGGAAAAGGCGGACAAGCTTTTGGATGAAAATGATTGATCAAAGACGTTGTCATCAAACATAATCACGATCAATTGAAACGCGTGACCAGGTACTGACAAATTGATCAAAGAATTTTCTGTGAAATTTGTTTTCAGTCATGTAGAACACTAAACAGGAACATTAAAGCCGTGTTTCTTTTATTTGAGACTGATTAATAGAAATAGTTAGAGCTTGATGCAGGTTGGTTAATGAAGTTGAACGTTTTTACAGACTGAAGTGTACATAAAAAAAACAATTGGCTGGTCTTGATTGTAGAATAATAATTCGAACAAATAATTATTTATGTAAAACTCTCCACCTTACACAGAAGAACTTTGTCTAGATCGGTTCTGTAGTTGGTGCATTTAGTCCGTTTTACAACTTTTTTGTACGTTGGAAATCTGATTTTCCAAAAATGTTCACTCGACCATGATAAAATTAGAATATCGGTTACATTATTTTCCAAACACGACATTAGTTTTATTATTAAAGCGATACACATTTTTGCGAGAAAGTTTGATTAACTTTTTTATTTGTCACTATTCTCTTTCTTTTGTCAGGAGGATAACAACATTCCTTTGACGAATATATTGTGGTTGTCTGGCGTTGTTCTGGGTTTTCTGTAGGACTCATACATAATATCCTGTTTTGATTTAATTGTATTTAAAACTTAAGGGGTTGTATTCTTTTCTTATTGTATTGACTGTCGCCAGGATATATAATCGGTTTAAAACAGTTTTTTTCCTGCTGTTTTGCACTTTAAGGCTAATGAAGACGGGACCTACAGTTTTACGTGGAATCCGAACCACAGCCAATGATGTCTGTTAAGAAACCATTTAGAAAATTATTCGGGGTTAATGGGAATTGAACCAGGAAATTTTCCATTAATGGTTGCCATGACGATTTATAAAGCTTTCACGCCTTAACAACCACGGCCATCGTCGCACGGTTTAAAACAGCTAAACTAAACAACAATAACGGTACAATTTAATGTACTGCCTCTTTAAATATTCTCATGAGCTTATAAGGTTAACCAATTAATTATGTAATATTGAAATAATTTGTATTCGAATCGAATAACTAAGAATGGGACATATTATATGTTTTGTCGTGAAAGTAAATAGAGTACCTCAGGAAATACTTCCCGCCTTTCTGCTGTTTATTTGTCAATTCAATGAAAGCATTCTCCTCAAAATTTTAACACATTAATTCAAGATGTCTGCGCAACAGAGGTCTATACAGGGTGAAACAAAGTTAGTGTTAAACTATTTATGTGGATAAAGTAGACACTAAATGCAGTAAAACAGTTTATTGAAAAAATTTCCTATTCGAAACATTACGGACAACAGAGGTATTTTTTCATATTTTTCGAAATTTGGTACTTTTTTATCAAAACAACCCTAATTTCCACAGCATATAAGAACTCGCATTGATATTGTAATTACACATTCGAATTCCCAATAAAATTTGCAATAAAAATAATTACACTTTTAATAATTTTGACTCAATTATTTGTTTGAAATGACGGTTGAAAGTTAAAAAAGTAATTTTTATGAAGTTATTACTTTTTTTAAACACTCATAAAACTGCATTGATTTTATTTGAGAACATGGAAAATATTGTTAAAAACTTTTCCATTTAAGTAGCGTTAAAAAAATGTGCTACACTTTGGGGTTTAACGTGCTACCTCTCTCTTAGCGAGCACCTAAGGGCCCTAGAGGAATTTGCATACCAAATTTCATTCCAATCCGTTCAGTAGTTTTAGATAAATCGTGATTTAGTAACATTGCCTCCCCAAACCACCCAAAAGATTTTGAATTTTTTGAAACCTTTTCTTAGAGAGCACCTACGGCCCTACAGGAAGCTACATACAAAATTTTATTACAATTCGTTCAGTAGTTTTTGAGAAATAGTGGTTTAGTAACTTTGATAACCCCAAACCCACCCTAAAATTTCGAATTTTTTCAAAACCTTTCTTAGCGAGCACCTAGGGCCCTAGAGGAAGCTACATATTAAATTTCATTCCAATCCGTTTGGTGGTTTTTTTTTAGTAACTTTGACCCCCCAAACCCCCCCTAAGATTTCAAATTTGTTGAAACCCTTTCTTATCAGCACCTACGGCCCTATAGGAAGCTACATACCAAATTTAATTCCAATCCGTTCTGTAGTTTTAGTGAAATCGTGATTTAGTAACTTTGACCCCTCCAAACCCCCCTAAAATTTCGAATATTTAAAAAAACCTTTCTTAGTGATCACCTATGGCCCTAGAGGAAGCTACATACTAAATTTTGTTTCAATCCGTTTTGTAGTTTTTGAGAAATCGTGATCAGTGAGTCAGTGGATTTGGCTTATATATATATAGATATCGAGATCCTCTGTGTCGTCTAAAAGATCAATTAAGGTCAAACGTGTTAGGGAAATTATTTAATTGTTTTACTAAATGTAAACGTTAATAATTGAAACAAAAATGTCTACCAATTAAACCGCACAGTTAACTGCTTTAGTTTGTACTATTTACACTCTAAATAAAACCATTGGTCCGATGTGTTTACAGAGTACGTGTTTGCCCCGAAATGCATTGAAATGATAATCATAATAATTACTGGATTATAACGTATAATATAGAACATGTATATAAACAAACCTATTCAAACACTTTATATATGCATAACTAGCACGTGGATCAAATGAGGCGTTATATCTGTTCAAACAATAGGACGACATTAGCATTTCTATTGTTGTCGTTTGTTTGAATTTGGTTGATTTTATGTTTGCCGATTATTTCAAGAGGATTTAGCTAGTTTTAATGTATTAGCAAGGGGAGTTTTCGCGCGAACATTTCCCAGTAACTGAACTTATAACTGTATATTTTGTGACGGCGTCTAAATACGTATATTATACAGGGGGTCACAAAACCCTTCGGGCTACAAAGTATCGGATTTTCGAATTCGGTTTTGTTTGAAAGCGATCAGCCATTTTTTCTGTAGGTAATTAATTAAGTTGGCCGAAATATTGGAAAAATGGCTGCGTTTTTAAAAACGTTAATGTTGTATTTTTAACGTAAGGAAAAAAGTATTTAAATTTTAAATACAATTTAAATGTTTTTGCAACTTTTATAGTATACCTGAGATACCAATGATGGCCCACTTTAAAAAAATCACATCAAGTAGAAAATGTTTGATTGGCTGTATCTCATAAACGGATGGGTTGTTACCATCCAAAACGCGAAACAAAGTAGAAACCGTACTGAGCCCGAAAAAAGGATGGCACATACAGAAAGATAAAAAGATGTAAAAATTTACCAGACACAAGTCTTACCTTAATAGCGAAGTCAAGATATCTGAAATGTTCCTTGACAGGTTATTGGATAAATACAATTAATGTACACATTTATAACAATAAACTTTTAGTTTATTAAGAAAAATTAATACGCCCTTAAATATAATAAAATAATGAAATGCTATACACCCCAAAAAAAAATATGCTAACAGATGTTTTATTTAATTCCCTCCCTTACAAAAAATTAAAGAAAAACCCACCCTGTATTTAATTATATTATATAATTATAGACTTAGTTAATCAAAGAAAGAAAATTTTGCTTATGGCACACATGGTCTTAAACACTAGTTCATACAATAGTACTTACAAAATAAAATTGGTATATTATAAGTTGGCCAACGTTCATAAAAAAAAATATATATATGCGCATTGTATGTAATAAAAAAAACTGCAATTTCAAAAAGTACAAACAAAATAAAATAATATAAAATTTTGTACTTAAAGTATTACTGCAATTATGACGTCATTATATTTATAAAGAAATTTTGATTTCTGACCCTAGGGGTCCGTGGTGTCAAAATAGGTACCTCACCGCCCTTATTATTTAATAAATAACATAAAATATTACAGGATCATACTATTTTAATTACATACAAAATTTTAATAGCCTTTTTATATTTCTGAAAGTCACTAAGTTTTGCTAGCTTATTAAAAGTCCATACTGATTATAATAGCCTGTTTCTGTTTATTTTTTATAATAAATTATTGATTAAATAATCGCACTTTTTGTTTGAAACAGCGTAGAAGTAAGCTGTAGCAGCGAAGGTGGAGTCACATTTAATTACAGGTGATTACGCATTACAACTCGAAGTTAAGTCAGGAACTTAAACCAGAAACTTAAACCAGATTGCTCTGGTGTACGGCTTATTAAGGCATTTAGTAATGAAAGTTTTCACTACATGTTACGAAGCACAAATCAAGACGTTAGCTTCTGGACGGTGTAGTAGACAAAGGTGAACTGATAAGATAAATGGCGGAGATCGTTCTGAAATCTAAACTCGTGGTACACACGGATCAAGAAAGTGCTGCCGGAGTGTGTGTAAACGGTGTACTACAACGCCTGCAGGTGACCGAGTATGTAAACCTCAAAGTATTGGTGTACGTTGTATAGAAAAGTTCGGGCGATATAGAGAGTAAACGTTACAGGGTTTAGGAAAAAAATACAAAAGAATAAAAATGTCTTAAATTTGTATCTTGAATCGAAATTCAACATACAAAATAGGGGTTTCCATTTGGCAAAATTAAACCATATTGGAAAAATGGCAGAGTTTTTGGAAATGTTAATATTGTATTTTAAGTGTGAGGAAAAAGTAGGGTAGGTCAACCATTGAATGTTTGTTGTAACTTTTATAGTTTCTGAGATACCAATGGTGGCCCACTTAAAAAAAACAACCCTGTATTAAAACATGCAATGTACACATTTTACACTTTATCTATATCTTTGACAGGTGTACTTACTAATTACAGTTACGACATTATAAGGGGTTTAAATGGTGTTGCAGCCCTTATGCAATACATAAAAATTTAACTAACTTCCTTCAAGCAATAAATCTAAAATCACATTATTTCTCAAGGCCATTTTTTTTGCCCGTACGCCATAACTTCCTTAATACATCTTCAAATTACATGAATGAGGGATTTTTAAAGCTTTCCTTAACCGCTGCACCGGAAAAATATACAAAATACAATTATACGAAAAAGTACAAAAAAAAAGAAATAAAGAATCCGAAAGTAACAGTGATGTAAGATCAAGTAAGTTGTACGGATATTTTCCTGGCGTTGGCAACACTGATGATAACAATACCCAGCTGGAGAGCTGCCGTTACGCCACTACATTGCTATTTTTAATTAATTGTAAGCGTGGTTATAAACAGCATTGTGGATACACCTATTTGTTGTTGTTTACCTTCTGCAAGTTGGTAAGTTGTTTAAAAATATATAATAACAATAACAAAATTATTTCTCTTTAATATCATGGATTTAAATTAATAAAACACTTTTAGTAAGTTAGAATGCGAATGCTTCGTACGGGTCAGCTAGTTATTTAATATTATTCTTAAGTGATTAAAAAAAAAATATTCAAATCGATTACTTATGTCAAAGGGATTAAATGGTACTAGCCTTGAAATTTAATAATCATTTATACACTTACCTTTTCTACACGTTTCATTACTCCACTGTTGTTTTTATGTGCAGCTAATGAACCTTTCGTATGAGATTCCTTACAGTGTTTCCTGTACGTAAAAATGTGGGACGGAACTTTAACCACGTTTCAATAAGAAACAAATATGTTGTGTTGGTTCCTGTGTATTGTCGAATGCATACCAATTGTATAAACAACCTTGGTTTTAACAAATCTTGAAAAAAATTGTTAAATTAATAATATAGTTTGTTGGAGCTGATTAATATGATATTTGTCTTAAACTTATGCCACATCGTTAATGGCAGGGAGAGCAGTGAATAACACAAGTAAATTGGTCGAAAGTGACTAGGTTCCAAAATACGTAATCAAACTGTAGCAGACTTGATAAGCGCCTTTAGCATATGGGAAAATATGATCTCGGTAAAAATATGGCATGGAACACATTATTAAATGAACTAGTGGACCCGGCAATGCTTCCCTATTGCTATTGCTTGATTTACCTAACCTAAAATTATATTCAGTTTTTGATCCAAATCAGTTGTTGATCAAAATCAGCTGTTGATCAAAATCAGCTGTTTTAAGCTTTTCATACGAACAGCTGTTTTTTGTGCCCCTGATAAAATCAAAAGAAATCTTTCTTCTTCTTCCTTAAGATTGACCTTCCATAAGATTAACATTGAAACTTTGAAGGCTACTGGGGCGTATCCCTGAGGACCGATGTAAATTATAATGGGATTCTGCTCATCTACAGAACACTACCTTTCTAACGGTATGCGCGAATTTCTCCTACGATGCACACAAGCTGAGAACAAAGTACGACAAGTTTTGTGCTTGCCTATTAATATATAGATTAGAACGTTTAATAGGAATAATATGCAATTTACAAACGCTTTAGAAAGTTGCAAATGTTGTTGGCTTGACCAGTGGTTGTAAGAAAATTCAGCAAATTATATTGTACAACTATAATAATATGCATTACGTCTGGCTAGGAAATAATAACAGTTTTGTATTTCTTTTTTATAAATCATGACTACTGATCTCATTATAACTAACTTAATCGTAGTATATATTTCATAAAAGGAAACAGAGTTGACTGGAGTAACAACCAATTACATGATTCATAGTAAAATGTTGTTGACTTCTGTCTTTTTAAATAGCATACTACTGTTATAATGGTTTTCGTCTTCCATTTTAGGTGTTGCCCTTCCAAGTTGTGCATAATTTCTAATTTTTTAAAACTAATTTACCCTTACGCTTCCCTGAAAATCGTTTTATCTCTTTTACATTGGGAACAGACCACGGAGTTTTTACAATAATTTCCATAACTTTATTACGTTATGAGTTACCTTTAACTTTCATGAGTTACCAATTGTTATTTATTATGTTTAGTTTATTTTCTTTTTCTAATTATGGATATATTGTTCTTTGGAATAATGTTTACATTGGAAGCACCAAATTTTAGTTAACAATTATTAGTTTGAATTCAATAAATTATAATATGATTTAAAAGCTTATTAAAGTGGCCGAAAAAATAATTCAAAATAGTAGTAATTTACTTTCACTATCTGAACGCTTCTTAAAAAACAATAATATTAAGAAATAGGAACCTTTAAATGGGCAAAATGCCTTGAAGGCCCTAAATTTTCTCATTCTGATTGTATAAAACATATATAGTTTAAAATTCTAAGTAGTTTGTAGTTTATAGTTCTGATAATCTTGTATACACCAACATTCTTTTGTTCTTTAGTTTTGTTTGACTGATCAATATAAGTAAGACTATATTTCTTTTGTTTTTATTCTATTTTTGTATGTATAATACTCCTATTTTTGTTTGTGTAAATCTTATAATATATTTATTTAGTTTTTATGTATTTAGTGTTACGTTGACATCAGTCTTGGCAAGTTTATTTCAGTGTTTGAACTTGGACATGTGTTTAGTTATTTTTGTATTTTGGTGACTTTTGTTTAATTATGTATAAAAAAAGAAAGATTGTTATTAATTTGTAGCAGATTGAGGAAATAAATACATTTATTATTATTATTTATTTATTATTATGTTTGAATATCGTTCAGGTATAAATAAATATTGAGCTTGACTTATGAGAAAGTGTACTTACTAGAATAAACCTTAAATACAAAATCTCACAACTAATACGTTTATTAACTCAAACGCTTTTCAACGACAAAGTCGCCATCTTTAGTGATGCACAAGCTACAATAGGCAAACTATAGCTAACTGACTATAGTTATAGTTTGACTATTGTACACTGGATTCCAAGTTCACCGTGCAGTACAGAGCGCCCATAAGCCATGGTATCCATACGAGAGTCTCAGCTATACTAGCCAACTAAAAAATATCAACTCCCATGCAACGCTCGGTCAGTTGACTCAACCCGCATGACAATAAACGTGATTTTCACCGTAATGGTAGTAGCATGTGTATTCTCCCGTAAGACCTGTACAACACGGTGAAAGTGGAATCGAGTGGAGATCGTGCATCACTGAAGATGGCGACTTTGCCGTTGAAACGCGTTTAAGTTAATAAACGTATTAATTGTGAGATTTTGTGTTCAAGGTGATCAAGTGTCCCGGTTGAAGGATAAAGTACAAATTAGTTAAAATAATTACTTACATTATATTATCGGTTTTCTATGCAGTTCTGGTTCTAAGTTTCTCAATAGCAGCCAGTGGATTTTAGTAACTGTTGTATTTCTTGTATCCTCTTTTCAATACAGTTTAGTATCCAGTGACGTACCTACTGTACTGTGCTGTACTCACGATTGTTGACCTGGAAAAAACGCAACCCGCACGGCACAGTGCATTGGCACTGTCACTTATTTTAAATGCATTTCTAAGAACATCGGTCTGCATCTCTTCTCTTGAAAACACGGAAGTTCTCTTTATTAAAAATTAGTAAGTGTGTTTAAAAATAGTATTGAAGGATCTTACCAAGGTAATGCACTAGGATTTGAAAGTCGGCATTTCTGAGAAATCGGAGGGTTGATAGTTCAGCAAAACATATTAGTGACATGGCTAGTACAGCCGTGGCCAAAGGCACCAGTCTTAGCGCCTGTAAATCTCAGGTCCACACTCGTGAGTACTACACAGTAGGTATAAAGCAGTGTTATGGAAGTAATAAACTAGTATTTATAAAAATGGATTTGCTTTCCTGTTAGTAAAATTTTGAAAAGTTGATTTGGATGCAATATGTATTAGCCTTCATTTCTTTGTCATATGTTGATTCTATAGACTTTTCAAGACACCTCTTCAGGTGTATGTAATTATAAAAAAAAAAATTTAAATTTATATGTATCTAAACTAATTTATCACATAAATTATTTACATAAGATTTTATTTGTTGTTATTTAATATTTTATAAATAAAAAAAGAAGTGGTGTTTAGCTGTTGTGACGATTCACTTATAGTCCTAAAACAAAAAAACTTCGAACACAAATTTGCAGGCTGTTAAAACAAAACAAAACTAACCAACAACATTAATTTATTTGTATAAAATGCTTTTTCATCACACTGGGTCGAAAATAGTCACTTTCAGTATCTGCTTTGAGTATTGAAAATAGCGTTTTGCCGGTCTAGGTCGGCAAAATCAGCTGGAATATTTGCCAACCTCTAAATTAGTTATAAATTATAATACCAGCAGCGCTATCTATAATAATTATGATTTGAAACGTCGTCTTCTTAATTTATTTATTATGTACAATAACGATTTTAACAAAGAAACAAACATGAGTAATAATAAAAACTATATTTTGATACTATTTAAAAGTATTAAGTAAAATAAATAAACGTATAACTTATTATGCAAAAAAGTACATCAGTACGTTTATTCATGTAAAAGTATCGGTAGTAGTGTATTAACATTGTGTCTGTTATTATTACGCGATGATTTGATATCAGCTGTTCCAATTAATTTACTGAAATTAAACAATGTATTTTTGCCATGTAATGTTTGCGGTTATTCTTGGTTGAAAGCGATAAAATAAGGACAGAATAAAACAGCAACGACAAGATAAACTTTTCCTCAAAAATCAATGCCTAGGCCTATAAATTCTTCGAATTAAGGAAGGTATTTATTTGTATCGCTGTTGATATTAAAATCAGCAGATCCCAATAATTTAGTTAGTGCTGTAAACGTAAACTATGTTGTCATTGTACTTCAGGAATGTTACTTTAATTAAACGATAAATTTAGCCAACTAAACCTAAATTATTAGGGAATTTAGGCTTTAATTAAACGATAAATTTAGCCAACTAAACCTA
>JAGFPH010003721.1:130961-141735 GCA_018207615.1 Philaenus spumarius
GCTAGAGGTCAGAGGTTCAATGAACGTATTGTTCTGTAAATAAACGCTTAGAGGTCAGAAATTCAATGAACGTATTGTTCTGTAAATAAACGCCTGGAAGTCAAAGGTTCAATGGAACGTAATGTTCTGTAAATAAAAGCCTAGAGATCAGAAGTTCAATGAACGTATTGTTTTTCAATTACACGCAAAGAGCTCATAATTTCAATGAACGCATTGTTCTGTAAATAAACGCCTAGAAATAGTTAACTTATGCAAAGAAACAATATCATTTTCTCCTTTTATAATCCGTATCTCTTGCCTTTTAAGATTTAAAAAATGACTACTGCTGTACACAGTGCCTAAACATCAATTAACATTAAATTTAATTAATCTAATTTCATAACCGTACAAATTGTATAGTTACTCTCAAGACTTTTTTTATTGTACTAACGTATTTGCAAAGGATATTTACTTATTCAGAAAACGGTGTAAGGATTCCCAGCAGGAATGTTTCAACAGTTAGTTGTACACTCGTGTAACTAACTAGGACAATACCCTTGAGGTACTGGATAACCTAGAATGAGAGAATGTAGGATTGTAACGTAATATTTTACTCTTAGTACATAAATTGTCAATGTCACTATGACGTCAGTACTGATATTTTACTGCAGTCATTTACTGTTTACTAATTACACGGCATCGTGTGTTCTACAAAAGTTGTAATTGAAACTACGTAACATCATATTTTCTCACATTAAGTTCGTTTTATTTATATTTTATTTAATGGGCCAAATTTTATGTTTTTACTTTCGAAACACGTTTGAACTTATCAGAACACTGACTATGCTTTTACAAAATTTTGTAAATGCTTACATTAAGGGGATTCCAAACTGAAAATAGAGTTTTTATATAATAGGCCTTTTTTAATTATGAACCATTTTTTTACACATTGTTTTAGACAAAAAATATGTTTTTTCAAATCTCTTATAACTTTTTTACTACTGAACCAACTTGGTCGTTTGATATCATGTTTTAAAGTAGATAAAAACACTAAATTGTTTGGTATAGTCATATTCTTACCACTAAAATTTTAGTAGTTATGACCTTACAAAAAATATATATATTATATACAATTTTGTGTTTTACAATTTTTTTTTAATACTCATGTATTTGTCCTAGAGGACTAAAAATACCCAAAAAGTGGCATTATAAGCAACTAAAGCTGTGGTAAAAATTTCATCACTGTAGCTTTAGCAGTTAAAAAGTTATAAGAACTTTCGTGTAAAAAATACCAATATTGAAAAGTTGCGGAAAATCGCGTTTAAAGATTCCTTTAGTTATATTAGCAGCCATAGAGGCGGATACCTTGCACAACCAGTATTTGTAGTCAATATATGTTTTACTTACATATTGGAGGCATTGAAATCCTAATAATAAACATTGTTGTCTTTCTTTGCAATTACTTAAAAAAAAAATAAAAAATCTTTTTAGTCCAAATAGCAAACATAAAGAAGTTCAACTCGACCAAAAGTAGGTGCGCACATTGCTTTGAATACATTTTTCACACTGATATAAAGAACTTTTGTGGCATAGGCTACGTTATGTTTTTCTTAAACCTTATAAACTATAGAATCAGGAAAAAAGAAAAATATATATATTTTTTTTAAATGTTCATTTTTTAGTAGGGAATTCCCTTAGCGTAGAATTTTGAATAGGTCCTAATTTATTATTTACAATTATGTAACGATATTCTGATAATTATAAATAATTAGGGTTTTCACCTTTAAAAAAAACAGATTTATCAGGCCAATTATATTTTAAATGAGAAAAGATTTGGTTAGCTGGTGTCTTCAATATTTGTTTGGTTTGGATTAACTATTTCTTTGGGCCCACTTCAAAGTGTACACAATAAATTCTGGATTGGCCCTGTTCTTAAATGTTTTCTTTAGGATTACCTAATAGTTTACCAAGATTAAAGCTGAAAAACCTTCATTTAAATTTGATGTTTTTACACTATTAGTTACTAGAGGAGTATTGGTTAGAAAACTAATTATTTGTGAGATTCTTTGTTCATGTCTTCTTATATCAAACTTAGTTTATACTAGCTGACCCGTGCGAAGCATTCGCATTCTAAGTTACTTAAATCCCACTTTATTAAAGTACACACCGTATATTTAGTATCGTACAGTGCGTATTTAGTGCGTCGTGGGTATAGGTGAGGGTTGAAGTAAAGAATAGGTGTGTTTAAATTGTATATTATTTATTTTTTTAGACGTAAGTTTAAGATATTTACATATTTACACTGAAAGAGCGCACCCTGGAAAACGCTACAATAACTACGCTTACAATTAATTAAAAATAGCAATGTAGTGGCGTATCGGCAGCTCTCCGGCTGGGTATTATTATCATCAGTGTTGCCAACGCCAGGAAAATATCCCTACAACTTACTTGATCTTACATCACTGTTACTTTCGGATTCTTTTTTTTTTTATAATTGTATTTTGTATATTTTTCCGGTGTAGCAGTTAAGGAAAGCTTTAAAATGATGCCTCATTCATGTAATTTGATGATGTATTAAGGAAGTTATGACGTACCGACAAAAAAATGGCATTGAGAAATAATACATGTGATTTAATTATAAATACTTATATTTTTTAAGCAGATAACCAATTAATTAACAGTAATACATACTAATATTAAGACAAAGCTATAGGCCTACAATTAATTTAAATGTAATTTTCTGCAAATGTTCAGTAAAATCTCAGAAACTACACAGACAGAATCTAATAGAAGTTTCTTTAGCCTCTCTAGATTTCTGAGAAATTTTAATATCTCTTTTATTTTATACTATGTTTGTTGTTCCTCCATGTTTTTCATAGAACTTTATGATGTGAGTACTTTTTCGCCATGACAACGCGCTCAAATTTCGACAGCATCAGATACTATCTACATTCATTGTCTCTTCATATATCTTGTTTATAGCAGACTGATTAATTTCATTGCACGAACACTCCGGCTGGTAGATCTAGAGGGAATATTTTTTTACAGCTGTTAGAAAAATAATGAAGTTCGTACATCGTATGTGTATTTTGAATTCACAACCACGCGATGAGAAAATATCAGTAAATAATTATCAAACTGTTTAAAGATTGTATATAAATATTGCATTCATACAGATTATTGGGTAAATCTTAATTGGTAATTTAAGGGGGTAAGAATGTCCTTATCACTTAAGAACGTGCCAATATCGCTCATATAACATTAATTTATGATTCTTTCAAACAAATGTTATAAACACATGATTCAAACAAAACTTTTTGTAGTAATTCCAAATTGAAAATTGAATTGCCTTTAGAATTGACATCAATATTATCACTTTTCCTTACATAAAACTTAGTTTCTGGAAAATTTTTTTATGCAAATGGGCTTCTTCATCTTGGACGTAGGCCTAGGCTCATTGTCTGCTTTCTTATTTAAATGGAAACGTCTTTTTTGTCAAAACTTTCTATTACGGGCATAATTCACTGTAAAAATGGATGAAGGACAGAACAGCAACACTGAATTGGAATACAATATAATAACCGGAAATAATTTTTTAAAGTAATCTCAAACTAAACTCTCACAGATCACAAATAAACACTACTGTATTTGTTTGCATAACAAACAAAACACTATCAGCTGACAGACAATTTCTAAGATCTATTTCACAGTGAGTTCTGAAAGTCAGGCTGGCCAACATTACCAGCCTATTCCAGCTAAAACATCATTTGAATAATACGAATTCTGTGAAACAATGCAATCCTATTATTATGCTGTCCAATGTGACAGGGAATCCTGAAATCAAAATCTGTAGTTCTTGCTTATGTTTTAAACAATTTATGACGAATAAATTGTTTTAGAGCATTAAAACTATATATTTACGTGTTCAGGAAGTCTTGATAAATAAATTACGACAGTACATAAAATATTTTTTTATAATTTTTGTAATTCCCTACTCCCTTAAAAAATGTATGCTCGTTATGTTATGTTTCAATTGCCGTCTTGTTCCACACAAGATATATGTTTTGATCTAAAAGAAACCCTCTTTTGACGTACCTTAACTTTTTATATAAATAAGGACCAGAAAAGGCTTATTTATCGAAGTTATAGCTGAAGAAATAAAACATAATAACGAAAATTTAAAATATGTTCAAGTTGTGGTAACCAGGAATGTAGGTTAAATAGTCTATGCCATATTTTGTGAAGGTAAACTAGAGAACTAAGCAATTATGTTATAAAAGCTTCGTTAAATTTTGAAGAGCCTCGTTTACTAAAGAGGGAAAAGAATCAGCGAAATCGTGGTTGTTGGTGAACGAAGCGTGCAGTAGTTTCTCCTATATTCCTAATTAAATTAAGCTCGAAGAAAGAGCTACACATTTACATTTTCTTTAAAGACATGTATTTTTACTAAAGACTCAATTTAATGATTAAATTACGTTTATTTCTTAATAAACAAACTTGTCGATAATTTTTTTTTATTTAAATTCAAGTTCTTTCATCCGAATTGATTCCGACCGACGGCTCTGAATTATTGCATTACTGGTTTTACGCTAAATTGATATTCAAGCGTAAAACTACAGTTGAAAGCGTCATCTTTCAAATCTATCGACAAAAGCGTAAATCAAATATTGTTCTCAAATAGGACATTATGCGATCTGTCAACACTACACAATTGTCAAAATGTCAACAGAGAATACAGTCAAATATTCACACCCTCAGCGTTGATTGACGTAAATTTACACAGTAAATATTACACATGCAAACTGTGTTGTTATTCGGAAGTAAATAGTCGATAATTGTATGCAGATTGTGTAAATAGCTAGTTTAGCTGTTAATAATTTCGTTTGTATTACTCATTCATTTATTTAATTTTACAGAATATGTCTAGAGTGTGATAAAATAATTAAAATTACCACGTTAATTAAAGGCTCTTTCTAAATGAGCAACCAACTTAACGAATTTAGAATCAGTTTATTATTCCTCACAAACAATAGCTTTTTAAGGTTAGGTTAACAAACTAAAAGCAAAGACAAACAAAAATGAACGAAAATTACTAAGTGAATTATAATTTAATTCAAACATCTGTTGTTACATAGGGCCTATTATAAATAAAACAGCTGATTTGGATCAAAAACATAAGATAATTTTACGTTATGCCTACAATGAGCCAAAACACGTATATTTGCGACCAATTTGGCAAATTTAAAATCAGGTAATTGTTCTTCACAAATACAGTTTATTAGATTAGGTAAAAACAAACTAAACAAGCTTACTGTAAAACAAGTAAAACATCTGGTGTCACGTATTGTATTGTTTAATTTGATTGCT
This sequence comes from Philaenus spumarius, assembly GCA_018207615.1. NCBI lineage: Eukaryota > Metazoa > Arthropoda > Insecta > Hemiptera > Aphrophoridae > Philaenus > Philaenus spumarius. Next base: position 136,308 of record JAGFPH010003721.1, read on the forward strand.
CATATAAAAATTTGTTTCGAATGTTGATTATTGATTATGGAAATATGAATAGTGAAATAACAACGAATGCAGCAACTCGAATTATTGGTAGTTTTCGAGTCTATTTCGACCTCTGTCTTACATTAGCTATTGTATAGGTCACAGCTCAACCGTCATTGCCATAAAAATATCTAACACAATACAATAATCCGTTAGTACACAATAAACTATTTGCATTGGCTTCAACATGGTTTGCCGCCGGGGAATTATAACACAAGTAGCTTATTATTTAACAAAAAATATAAAATAAGGAAGAAATACTTAATTATTAGTCATACTTATTTTTAATTTGTAATAATTTACCTGCTTACACGTTTCCTAAGCAAGGGTTAATTTAATTAAATTACAAGTGAGAAAACATGGACCCACCGAGATTTGAACCCGGGACCTTTACCATTCCGTGGTAACGCTCTACCAACTGAGCTACCCTGATCACTCCAGATATTGGTCGATGTTATCTCACTTGTACGGTTTACGGCATTTATTGAACCAATAGACTGGATACCTCGCATGCGACAATGAAAACAATATTAATCCTTTTTGCAGCCCACAGTGGTGTTATTTATTATTATTTTTAATTTGTAATAATTTACCTGCTTACACGCTTCCTAAGCAAGGGTTAATTAAATTAAATTACAAGTGAAAAAACATGGACCAAGACCGAAATTTAAACCGAGAAAAAATCTGGAGTCATCGCGAAGAACATTAATTTATATGTTTATGTGTTATGTTTTGTCCGTAATTATTTGTTAGTTTTAATGTATAACGATCTCGATAGTGAGTGATTATATACTCTGAAGATGGAGCAGATGCTCTAAAACGCGTAAGTGCGATTTCAAACAGGAAGTCACGTGGTGGAACCTAATAAAGGTAAATCAGTGTTATTTAAAGAAATTATATTATTAATTATAGTCAGGTATTTTTCTTTACAGACATTAGCACGAAAATATGTTTTAAATATTATGTGCCGTTTGATTTTACATACTTATTTTATTTTTTACAAGAGTTCAAGCATGAGCTGCAATGACCTGTGTATTGAATTAACTCCTAATACGGGGGTTGGCGTGCGAAGCACGCAATGCATTGTGTATTGAAAATGATCCCAAATGCGGGGGTTGGGGTGTGAAGCACGCAATGCATTGTGTATTGAAAATGCTCCCAATGCGGGGGTTGGGGTGTGAAGCACGCAATGCATTGTGTATGAAAATACCCTCAATACGAGGGTTGACGTGCAAAGCACGCAATTCATTGTGTATTGAAAATACTCCCAATACGGCGGTTAGTGTGCAATGCAGTGTGCGTCGGCCGCTTCTCATAGTGTTCAGTGTCAAGCTCACATGTGCGTCCTTAGCATTGAATGTGTTAAGCCCCACACCCCGGTCTAGCCCTTCCCTAAAAAATTTCATATGGGCGCCCATGAATTAAAGTAAAAAGCAAACATTTGGGTTCTATGAACAATAAAAATTTGTTTTTGCAACGTAGAAAGAATTTTTAGTATTAATTTTAAATTAAACCTGGCAATAAAACGTTTTATATTTTAAAATATCCAGGTACTCTTTAGAATTGTTCGCATGTTATTGTAGAGTTTTATTACACCAGACAGCTTTTACGACTGCTAACCTGGGATTTTATTGTCACTATTCAGCCGTCACAGGGTTTTGTCATTCGTTATGATAATAAAACCATAAATAAAAAATTCCTTAATACACAGCAGAAATAGTATAAAATTTATAAATTCATTTCGACATACGCAGATAATTTTAAATGTAAAACAATAATTCATTAACATTCGAACGATAATTCATAGAATGTACATAAAAGTTAATTTTTAATGTACAGTAATGGTACACACACAAAGGTAAAAAGTGTTCTCATATTCTATAGTACGATTTACGGCCATACTTTGTAATTTAAATGTATGTTTTGGTCAAGTATGTTCAGGCACTTTTTCCTGTTGTTCTTTCTCTTTTGAACAATATAATGCTATCCAATATCAAATAGGTTAGTATTTTACAGTATGAACTAGGTTATGAAAAGTAATAATTGTTATACTTGCAAAATGTGTAACTTAGAGAAAATTCAGAACTTTTATTGTCTGTCTGAAGTACTGAAGTACAATGACATAAGAATGACATTGCTTTATAAGGAAAACAATTTCTCACACTTACATCGCAATTATTGGCTGAATATTGCAAAAAAAAAAAATTAATGTGAGAGATATACTCGTATTTACTAAATATTTAGTCATCTGTGATTTTGACGATAAAAGTATAAATTGTCGGGTTTGTTGGCTGCGTAACTTACAACAAAAATTGTGTGGACCACACGGGAGAAGTCTAAAATTCTATGACGCTATACTGATGAATATAAAATATATTAGGGAAATTATTTTGTCCTATTAAGCTGGACATCTGAATCAACTGTTTATCTGTTATTTTATTTTATTGGTTGCTGTGGTAACGAATGTGAATACATCCAAGAAACATGTGTTGGTTCATCAATCTAGGCCTAACCTAAAATTATTAAAGATTATGCATTTGAATCAACAATGTTATCAGTTAATTTATTTTATTGTTTGCTATGGTAATGAATGTGAATGCTTTCAAGAAACATGTGTTGGTTCATCAGTCTAGGCCTAACCTAAAATTATTAAAGATTATGCATTCGAATCAACAATTTTATCAGTTAATTAATTTTATTGGTTGCTATGGTAATGATTATGAATACATTCAAGAAACATGTGTTGGTTCATCAATTGAGGCCTAACCTATAATTATTAAATATTATACATTCGAATCAACTATTTTATCAGTTAATTTATTTTATTGGTTGCTATGGTAAGGAATGTAAATACATTCAAGAAACATATGTTGGTTTATAAATCTAAGCCTAACCTAAAATTATAATTATTAAAGATTATGCATTCGAATCAACCATTTTTATCAGTTAATTTATTTTATTGGTTGCTGTGGTAACGAATGTGAATACATCCAAGAAACATGTGTTGGTTCATCAGTCTAGGCCTAACCTAAAATTATTTTGCGAGTTTATTTAAATTCTATGTATTTCTGATGCGTTATTATATAAAAATATTAGCTTTCTGCACTTCTTCGTCATTTAAACTGTGCCGAAATGCATACACCTCCGTCCGCGTAATTTTTACGAACAGCTGTAGAGCGTGACGGAATAGAGCGTTTCAGAAAATGCGTGACGGTAAAATCCGACTACCACCTGCAAACAAAGTGCCGTGGGGCGCCTATGAAGTTTACACTTCAAAAGGATAATTCAATCACTTCTAACACTGTAAGAACAAGTAATAATAATGATAGCTGTGGCATATTCTAGATCCCTTTCTCCTTATTATTATTATGGTTAGATTATTTCTTGTATTTTGTCAACTTTTCCAGTAAGACTATTGTAAGACTTGCCAGAGATTATTTCCCTTCGTACTTAAAGATGGCAGACATCTGAAACGTCTCTTAATAAAGACGTGATTTTAGTACTAGTTTCAAGATTTGTCAATTCATCTCTGTAACTATTTCCCAGCGAATTTTATAAAATTGTTCTTATTTTGAAAATCTTTTCCACCGTTCTCTGTAAGGTTCTTGTCAACCGTCTTGGAATTTACGTTAAGAACGGGAACTTCAATATTCTTATTCAATATAAATACGGACTTTTCCGCATATTTAAAACAATTTGAGTGTTCCGTATCTACAAAACACACAACTATACAATTTTAATAAATCTGATTATGTAAAACCAAGACGTGTATGCATTGCAAACTGCACTGTTACAAATTTGACTCAACAAGAGAACGTATTTTGCATGCACTTTATATCCATCACAAAATATAACAATAGAAGTTCCAATATTATTCACATATTCAGTACTTGTACACTATGACGTACTATTGTTCACGTTTTAATCTCGGTTGAGGGTATGCTAATAGTTCCTTTATTTAGAGGGAATTTACTACGGTATGAATCTTCACAATAAACTACAAGAGCTTTGTTAGTTCTTCGTTTTGAAAGAAATTTCCATAAACATTAAACGCTAGTTTTTTTTAACTATAATATTATGTAAATCTGTAGTATATTAATAACGAAAGGAAATGGAGGTATTACAAACCATAACGCTCAAATATTTTACGTTTATACCTTGATTTTCCAACAAAATTGTAATTTTCATAACAAAGTTTTTGCTTCACGTATATATAGATACTCTGCTACATACGCATGTGTACTGTATATAGTAGAGCGTGACGGAATAGAGCGTTTCAGAAAATGCGTGACGGAAAATCCGATTCAGCGAAAGTAAATTTTTTTGGAGGCGGTGCTATTGTATAAGTTAATCAACTCTTATAAAAGTGAATGTACGTACCTGCGTCCGTGAGTAACAAAATAGTAGTTTGGTTTATACGTTAACATATTTTTAACAGCTGATTTAGTCCATTAGCTGTAATAGTTCAACAACTATGTGGCCCATTTAAAGGTTAAGTTTACACCTTTTAGGTTAGGTTTAGTGTTTTTATTAAATAAATACTAATGTACATGAGAAAGCATAGAAAATTAAACACAAAACCAAGCCTAGAATATGCTTTAAGGTTACGTTCACAGCGAATGCTCAAAGCGTTTGAGCAGAATCCACTACACACGATGAATAGATCAAACTATACTACTTTATACTATTTTGTTCACTTTGAAGTATTAGGCTTTGTACATTTACCATGTTTAAAATCTCTAAAGGGATCTATACATATATAGTTTGCTGATTGTACGCCTATGTGGCGTCTCCTAAAGAACGGAGAAAATAAAAAGGGTTAAACAAAAATAGATTTTCAACGACTTCTAACTTCAAAAAATATCACATTGCCTACATTATTCATATAAAGTTTTGAAAATACCTAAACAAGTTCAAGCGAGGAGGCACTTTAAAATTAATATTTTGTTATTAGAATACTAAACATGTATTATACAATGGTACAATCGTTATAATTGAACGCACTTTTAGAGTTATACCTTCCGACAGGAGACTAGATAATGTTTGTTGTTTTTAAAAACAACAATCAATGAGAAAACATTTCAAAAATGTTTTTTTCATCACTCCGTACCGAAAGTAGCTACTTTCGATGTCAGCTGGTAGCAACGAAAACGATCGTTTCCCAAGCTCTAATTTAGAGCAAGGGAAAAACGATCAGCTGATTTTCCCTTGCTCTAAATTTGTTTTCCCTTGCTCTCCAATGTTTTAAAGTGTCCAATAAACATAACCTTGAACTTCTAATTGTTACGTTGTTATGTAGGCTTATTATAGTAAATTTGTTATTATAAAAAAATGTTAATTGAGAAATATAATAGTTTGCATTTTACTGAGGTTTCTTCTTCAGCATTGT